>VWZW01001136.1:1018691-1074379 GCA_013397115.1 Edolisoma coerulescens | reverse complement strand
AGCAGCGGGGACGGGCGGCACAGCCGGTACATGGCGGCACCGCCGGCACACGGCAGCGGGGCGGCACCGGCCCGGCCTCCCGAGCGCGCATGATGGGCCGGGCGCACGTCCCGACCGCCTCCTTAAAGCCGCAGCGCTCCCGTTCGTGAGGGAGGGAGCGCTGGAGCTCTGTCCTGCCGGGCCTGGGACGCTCCCAGGGATGCGGCAGCCGCAGCTTCTCTGGGCAGCCTGTACCCCGGCCTCCCCACACTCACAGCCGAGAATTTCGTCCTAATATCCAGTCTAATCCTTCCCTCTTTTCATTTTGAAGTTTTATCCCCATGTCATGTCACTCCAGGCACTTGTGAATCGCCCCAAGAGTCACAGAATGTTTGTTCTAGGCTGGAAGGGACCCAGCAGAATCGTGTTCAGCACAGGACAGCCCAACAATCCCCAACAAACGAGAGGGATTCTTCCTCAGGAACTGGAGCGGTGCAGCAAGGGGAAAGGGCTTCAAACAGAGAGAGAGGAAATTCACATCCCAACAGTCCCGCCCTGGGCATCCCTGGCAGCGCTGCCCAAACGCTCCTGGAGCTCTGGCAGCGTCGCGGCCGTGCCCATTCCCTGGGGAGCCTGGGCAGTGCCCAACCGCTCTCTGGGGGAAGAACCTTTCCTGGTATCCGACCTGACCCTGCCCTGGCCCAGCTCCAGCCCTTCCCTGAGTCCTGGCACAAGTGCAGCACCCTGTGCTTGGCCTTGCTGAACCCCACAAGGTTCGCACAGTCCCACCTCTGAAGCTTCTCAGGTCCCTCTGGATGCCATCCCATTCCTGCAGTGCGTGACCACCCCGCACAGCTGGCAGCTGGCAGCAGGCTGGCAGAGGGTGCCTTCAGAACTGTGATCACAAGGGCTGTAAAGCTGCATTTGCCCGAAATGGCTCCGGGCCATCACAGACATGGCTGCTCATGGCAGGGTGAAGGGTGAATATCCCTGAAACTGCATCCCAATGCCGAGCCCCCGCAATAAAATCCTGCTCTCTCCCAGCTGCAAAGCCTTTCCTCTTCAGGCACGCTGTGTTTCCGCAGCCATGTGAGCACACAGGGCTGAGGACAAGGGCAGAACTCTGTCGCATAAATAGAATGGATTCCCTCTGGAAGAACTTGCAGTTCAGGAGCACGAAGTGGAGCTGCACAGGACAGCACGGAGTGGTGCAGTGCTGCAGGGTGGCTGCTGTTTAGTGCGAGGCACCACAGAACAGATGGGTTTCAAGGAGGATCTCAGGGGAAGAGAGACAGAGAGCTTTGCTTGCATTGAAACGGTCTGCTCTGTCTCAACAGCACTGCCAGTTCCAGGGCTTTGCACTGCCTTTAGCTCTTGCTTCATAAATCCAGCCACTCTCTAAATGCTTTGGAGAAGAATAGTTTCTCAGAGTACAATTTCAGTGTTTATTACTGCTCCAAAGCAGTTTGCGATGTATTTTCTGTGACACACACCTGCACCACCGGAGCAGACAGATAATGCTGGCATGGCAGTGCTCTGAGCAGGGCACACTACAGTTTTGTCCTTTTTCTTTCTGAATAATAAAAAAATCCCAGGAGTTAATGTGGTCTCAGTAAAGGAGATGTCAGTGGCAGCTCTGGGCTCTGCACAGGGACACCGGGCACTTCCCTGTATTTGTCTGGCAGATCCATCAGAGCCGTTGTGGGACAGAGACCACGGAGCTGCTCTCCTGTGACAGATGCGTTGCTGCAGCTGGACATCCAGAAATCGTGATCAAGTGCAGAAAAGAGCAAGAGAGGTCACTTAATGGGCCATGAAAGCATTAGGGCTGGCAGTTGTATATGCACAGCCTGGCTGTCTGCTGCCTCCAAATCTCAGTGGGAGGTTTTGCTTGGAAGCAGGAAGGAACAGTGTGATAAACACCCAGTGATAAATGCTCAGTGAAAAAGGAGCAAACACCCGGGCTGGAGACAGCTTAATGTGAAGATGGTTTATAAGTGCAGGGAAAAAGGCATTAGCTCTGTCCTGCTCCTTGCAACTGAGACAAAGGGGAGAAGGTACAGCTTTCAGAAACAGCTCAAGAAAATGCTTCTGCACAGACACACATATTTGCAAACACATCTCAAGATGTTTTGGTGTCTACACTGAATATAAGAGAAACTGAAGAAAGGGGTGCTACGAAATGCTAAAAAATACACAGATCTCAACAGTGTGTTCTGCAGTCCTGAAACAAGAGCGCGGGCTGTGAAGATGTGAACCCCAAATCCAGATGGCTCAGGGATCTGTTATTTAAAAATAAACCTAAATTTCTGATGCACTTTGTCTACGGCATTCGTGCTCTGTCTGAAGCCCTGTTCCATCTCTCAGCCTGTCTCTATCTAGATTTACCCTTATTTTCCATTTGCAATTTTCCAGCAGCCAGAGAGTGCTGCTCTGGTTTTGTGTTATTTGTGTTATTGCAGTCACTGTTTATCACCAGTAAGAGGAAAGCCGGGAATTGAGCTGAGAGCTATTGAAGAGGCAGTAGGTATAATGTCACCAGGAGATGCATTTGAATTCCTGTGAGGCAAAGACTTTTCCATAATGACCATTCTCTATAATTTGTCAGAAAGGTCTGTCATGTTTTTATCAGAATGTGTATAATGTAGTAACATAGGAGGTACTCTTTATCAAGGTATCTATTATAAACCTCTTGGATAACAATTTCCCTTCCATAATTTGACTTTCTGAAGTCAAAATCTCTCTTGGTTTGACAGCGCTGTAGGAACAGTGACAAAACTGAAGTGTGCTCTAATGTGCAATTTCTGTAACCAGAAATCCAGGATGCAGAGTTGTTCCATCTGTGGTTTGCTGACAGTCCAAGCTAAATACAACCACTGATGCCTGTGGGACTCTGCAGTGAGCTGGTTCAGGAGTTAAATCCATTTGCAGGGATAAATGTGATCAGTAATTCAGTGACAGCTTGTGAGAATTTCTAAACCAACCTACAAGGATGTTTTGATGATGAAGAAATCTTAGAAGTCTGCTAAGTTTTCTAAATTGCATGAGAGCAGATTCATTACACGTTTTTCAAATCATTTAATCTACAAATAATTCAGGGATTGTGAATGTGCTGGTACCAAAATTTAATGCCTTCTAATGGACACGTAGGAATTGGTTCCTGTGTGAGAGTGGGAGGCAATTTCTTCTTCGTGCTGGAAGCTGTGTCATTTAGCATTATTACAAATGTAGTAGTGTCATGCATATAAATATAATGAGAGGAGCTGGCAACTGATCATGAACTTCATTTAGAACAGAAGCAAAGGTAAATTTTTTCATATTATAGTAAATTAAGGGCATGGCATGTGAACTAGTTTTAAGTGGCCCTGTTCTTTAGTACATTGGCTTTTTCACATCATGTTCCAAGAGTGTTTGAATCATGAAGATGAGGTAATGGGGCTAGTTGATAAGTCGAATAAGAATTAAAATGATACCAGGAAAGGAGTATCCGTATGCAGTTGATAAACATATTTATTAGGGAAGTTCTGTGTCACAAATCCTCGAGTACATACAATCAGCTTTCAGGGACATCTTTCTTCTCAAGCAAAACCAGAAAATCATTAAATCTTGGTATCTTCCCTTCAAATGGGAGAAGACTGCAGTGCTAGGATTGCCAAATCCAAGGAAAGCCAGCCCAGGCATTTTCATCTTTGGGAGAACTTCAGCGCAAGAAAGATTTCTAAACAGGACAGCAAAGAAGGAATTACTTGTTTAATTTACCTGAAAATCCTTGAAGAATGGGGCTGTGCGGGCCTGTCCTGGAGATGTGTGGGAATCCATGGTTGTCCAAGCAAGGGGAACTGTGGCTTCGACCCAAATCCCGCTTGATCAGGCAATTTATGTCACCTTTGAGCCTCTGCACAAAGGTGAACTTCCCCTACTCAGCAGGTCTTGCTCTTTAACCCCTTAGTCTGGTTGGGCAAAAAGGGGTGTAAAGTAAAACCAGAAGAAAATAGAAGTGAGAGTATCCATCCTGCTCGTGTTGATGGGATCTGCTGCTGACTCCCTGTGCGTGTGAGGGAGCAGACTGGTGCTGCTGAGCAGTGAGGCTCGCTCCCTTTCCCGTGGAGGAAGCAGAATTCTTTCAGCATCTTTGTCCCGTGGTTGACACAAGCCAGCAGCATCAATTCTCCTCTCCACGAGATCCTCCCCAGTGATCCTCTGATGAGATGTTTTTCCATTTGGCCGGTGTGATGTGCAGCCTTTTGGATGTGTGTGAGTGCAAATCACATCCTGCCAAGTGTGGGATTGATAGCCCCAGCAAAGCAGGGAGGTTATTTTCTCACAGAGCAGCTGAACTGCAGGGAGTGACAGCAGAAGCCTCTTCCTTGGCTGTGTGTCACCCTGGCGGGGTGGCTCAGCTCCATGTCCAAACAGCTCCTTTTGCTCTGTCTCTGGGAGCACTGAGGACACACAAAACTCCCTTCTCGGGAGCACTGGCAGCTCTCACCTTGCTGTAACCATTCCCCTGGGTTACGTTGGAGGAGCAATAATTGCTGTACCCACTGCTGGTTCCTTGAGATGTGTTTGTGATGGACCCATTCCCCATTGGAACACAGGCTTTAGCATACAGCTCATCGTTTTGGGTACCCAGAAAAGTTTCCATAACTCATGTCTGTGAAGAATTTATCATCTTCTACCCTTAGACTGATATTTATGTTGCAGTGAAGTGCAAACAGTCTCTCCGGTACTTGGGGTTTGGCATTTGGAGAAGATTTTTGATGGTTATTTATTTATCATTCAGTGCAGCACACTCTGAGGAGAGGTGTCTGCTCTAGACCTGCACCTCTGGAAAAGAGCTTTCAGACTTCTACACCAGATGAAGTCGAGCAGCCCAGCAAAAGTGCAGTGTCTTGTGCTGAATACTAAACACAGAGAGGCACGCAAATGATGCTGTTTGCTGAGTTCTGTTTAACATCTCCTGCCACTAAAATGGGCCAAGGGGTATTTTGTGAAGTGAAAAATGATGGGGCCAAATTTGGAAGCTGAGTGTTTAAACTGCTTTTCCTCCTCAAGGTGTTTCCCATCTCATCTGATTCCCATGGACTTTCAAATTTGCACAGAGATTTCTTCTTTAGATTTAAAAACTTCTTATTTAGATTTAATTTTTGATGCCTCTCACTACTGATGATAATTTAGCTTCATGAGAACTTAAGAAAAATTAGGCAAGAGATATTCCAGGCAATTAGGGAACAGATTGTCCAAGGCCAGGCTGGACAGGGCTTGGAGCAACCTGGGATAGTGAGAGGTGTCCCTGCCCATGGCAGGGGGTGGAACTGGATGATCTTGAAAGTCCCCTCCAACCCAAACCATTCTATGTGGTTTATATTTGTTTTTCTAAATTTTCAGCAATTTCAAATCGTTTTCACAGTATAAAAGCCAGTTGTCCTCTTCCCCTTCAGGCTTAAAAGCTGTGTAAATAGTTGATAACATCCTCTTGTATCAGCCCATAACTCCCATTCCCAAGGGCAGATTTTCCTGCCCTTTGCTCCTTACCAATATTGCTGTAAAGCCAATTGTCAGTCCATTTAGCTGGAACGAGGAACAGCCAAGGCCAGAGTCCCTCTTTTCCACCTCTCACTGCATAATGCCGTAATGAGATTCTGCTCAAGCGGTTCAGCGCAATGCAATATTCAGTCTGCAGCGTACTCAGAGAAGGCTGCTGTGGATTACTGGGCACGGTGATTAGCCCCTGTTTGTCCGAGGTTACTGGAAATTGTTGCCACATCTCGCGGGTGGCTGCGCTGCGGCGCTGGGACGCGGCCTTCGGGGGAGTGACGCACACGCTCTGCGTCCCTAACGCACCGAGGGGACCGTGCCTGGAGCCCTGGGACAGACACCTTTGGTTTGCAGAACAGCTTCGGGTGGGACTGGCCAGAAGGAAAAATCCGCCTGTGAACTGCCCTAAAGCAGGAGAAAGGGACCAAGGGCTCCTCAGATCCTGCCGGCTCTACGCTCAGGAGCAGAACAGCAGGAGTGTTTCGCAGAAGGGGACGTCCCCATGCTTGTACCTTATCTGTGTCCTCGCATCTGACAGAGATAGGGCTAGATGGGATATTGGGAAGAAATTCCTCCCTGTGAGGGTGGGGAGGCCCTGGCACAGGGTGCCCAGGGAAGCTGTGGCTGCCCCTGGATCCCTGGAAGTGTCCAAGGCCAGGTTGGACAGGGCTTGGAGCAGCCTGGGACAGTGAAAGGTGTCCCTGCCCATGGCAGGGATGGGTTTTAAGTTCCCTTCCAACCCAAACCCTTCCCTATTTCTCTGATTCTAAGTATCCTGAGACCAGCAGGAGAGGTGCCTTCTTTTGGTGTCTTCTTCTGCTCTTCTTTTCAGCCAGAATTTGAGATTCACCAACAATTGTAACTACTTGAATGACCAGACTTTAAATAGTGATAATATTGCATCTCTACAGGCATTTCATAGGTCTGAGCATATAATGAACCCATAGCTAGGGAACAATGTACATTACAGCCACAGCTATAAGCAGCTTTTTGGTCTGCTGATCTTTCTAACATTTAACAATGGGGAACATTCTTTTAAAGCACCTAACCTATCATTTATAGAAGATTTGTGTCATATTTTCAAGTGTGAATTGGTGGAGTAGAACCACTATAAATAGAGTAATTGTGTCTGAGGCTGTCAGCTTTGAGATCTCACAAAATAAGGAACCTTTTCTGGGGCTCTGGGCATGTGATGCCCTATTACCAGCTGTGTTATAGTGCCGTGAGTGCCTGGTGCTGATCTTGCTTTATGGTGGGGCTTGTAAATGACCTCAGGAGGAGGAAAGAGCCTGTTCTGTGCCTCTGGGAGTGTGACCACCCAGGGACTGGCTGTGTTCTCAGTGTGACACTGGCACAGGCACCCATCCCTCACGATGGGTGTGAACAGAGATGTCCTGTCTGTGTCAGTGAAGTCCTTTAACGTGCCTGGCAGCTGTTTGAGAACAGGCATTGCAGGAACTTGTTTGGGGCCAGACTCCAACGCAGGAAGACTTTGCCAAATCACCTGCACTAGCAGGAAGGCAGAGTGGAGGGATATTCCCTGCCTGCTGATGGATGTTTCTGCCCTGCCAGGCACATGCCTTACATCCTTCAGTCAATGGATGGCACTGCTGGCTTTTCACTGCAGGGCTCGTTTGGGAGCTGCCTTGTGAAGTGCGTTCATGACTCATTGCTCAGTTTAAAAACACGTCGGTGGAAAGGGGTTACTTCAGTGACCACTGTGCAGCCAGCTCCCCTGGGACAGGGATGGAGCAGAGGCCTTGGGGGCTGTGTCAGGGGATGTGGCTGGGCCCCCAGCCAGCCCTCACTCCCCAGTTCTCGTTGGGAGCACGGCTTGCTGTGCCTCAGCCAAGTGTGCACAGGAAACAGAGGGGCTCTTGCTTGTTGAGAAGGCCTAAAGCACATTCTGCTGGTGGGAGCTCAGCCTGCTCAGGCTCAGCCTGGAGCCACTGCCAAGTACGAGCAGGGAATACCATGGAACCACATCAGAGAATCATGGAATGGTTTGGGCTGTAAGGGACCTTAAAGATCATCCCATTCCAACCCCCTGCCATGGCAGGGACACCTTCCACTATCCCAGGCTGCTCCAAGCCCCATCCAAGGGCCTTGAACACTTCCAGGGATGGGGCAGCCACAGCTTCTCTGGCAACCTGGGCCTCCCCTGCCTCACAGGGAACAATTCCTTCCCAATATCCCATTATTCATTATTTCTTATAAATAACGAGTGATACATTCTTCATTATTTGTTATCCTATGGGATAGTGCATGAGAATTCACTTATTATTCATGGATTTAGCAATTTTATTGGTTTGCCACAGAGTTCTCACTTGAGCTTGCTGAGGCAAATTCTTAATTATGCTGTTGTGACCTCAGAGTTGGTAAAATGGGAAAAAAGAGCGAGGAGATAGAGTAAAGTGAATTTAAAAGGGGAACCAGAGAGGAGAGCTGAAAAATTGAAAGCTTTAAGGATCTTCAATGTTGTACAAAGGTTATTAAACATTCAAAGCAAAGAAGAAACAGAAGAAGTGGAAGGTTAGAAGAAAAGCTGCCTGTGAACAGATCTTCTTTTTCCAGAAGCCTGGATAAGTTTTAAAAAATAACCTGATTCCAAAAGCTCCTAAAGAAACTCAACCTGCAAACACTCTGGGTTTAGCTGGATGCAGCTCAGTGACATGAATAGTGTTGCAATTATAAAATGGATGTAAATCAGAGTGATCCGTGCCTTAATTACCAGTCTGCCACAACAGCAGGTCCAGTCCTGTGGAACCCCCAGTGGTTTCTGTGGTGTATCACCCCACAGACTAATTGGTCACTTGCCTTCTAGAACTGCTTTCGAGATAATGAAGAAAAATAATAAATTGGGAGAATATTTTGCTTCTAATTGGGTGTCAGATGTATTAAACCCTTGAAAAACTGAAGGGTTTGCTAATAACCAGAAACCCTCAGCTTTCTCTGGTGCTACCTGCTTTGTCCTGTTTGTGGAATAATCAGGTTTTAATGGATGTGACATTCACCACAGCTAACCAAGAGGCTTTGGTTTGGGAGAAGTTCTGCTGCTGCCAAAGTGCGGATGAATTTTGCTGGCCTGAAAAGAAAGAATTCCTCATTTTGGGGTTACAAAACCCAAGTTTTCCTGTTATCAGAAAAGCCTTCAGCTGCCTCTGCCAGTATGGCAGGCAAAGTAATTGCACCGGAGAAAAAGGCCTAAAATACACATTGTCTGCTTTAAACTTCTCTGGGTTAAGCAGCTCTGTTTTCTGCTGGCTTGTGAAGTAAATAAACATCAGTGTTATCAATTGCTGGGAACGGGCCTTAGGAATTCAGCTTAGCCTTGGGATTTGGAGTTCCTGGGTGATGCTTGAACCCGCAAACACCGGGCAGGTGCTTGTAAGTGGTTTCCATGGAAATAACATTAAAAGCTATTTCAAGAATGGAAGAACAATGTACACATCTTTTATGGATTTTTACGCCAAAATAATTGATTCTAAAAGCTGGTGTGAAGCAGTTCACACACTGACGCAACAGGGCCCAGAGCTGTTTAATTCTGGTTTTGTGAGGGGTGAAGTGTTTCTAAATGCTTGTGACAGGAAAGCACAGCGCAGACAGAAGTTACACGAACATTTATAATTCTGTTTTATCTTCGCTTTACTTGCAGAGGAACTGTGCTGATGAACATGGCAGTCTTTTGTAAGCCAGTATTTAATATCAGGATTTAATTCTCAGTGAGCAGAAAGGGCTCGGGCTCAGTTCAGATTCCTTCTTTTTTGTTTTCAGAATAAACTCAAGAATTTAGGAGGACATGATGAACTCCTTGGTCCGTTTTGAAGTTGAGGAGGTGGCACTGAAGTGACAAACCAGAGCATTCAGCACTCACAGAGACCCCAGAATAATAACCCAGCCTGTAAAGCAGATGGTGAAAAAAGGGGGAAAAGCCTGGAAAAATCCTCTGCTGAGCACCTCTGCCTTTTCCTGGGTGACTGCAGGGGGCAGGAAAGGGAAGAAGAGGGTGGGAATGGGGGCAGAAGCGATTTGAGAAGCAGAATCCCAGTACAGCTGCCAGGGGATAGTGGCTGCAGAAAATGTCTGTTATTAATTCAACAAGACTGAAACTGCCTGGGCAGTGTCACTTCAAACTGGGTCACTGTTGCTCCAGTGTGACATCACCACCAGGGCTGGATATGATGAAATTAACAGAAACTGGGAATGTTAATTAAGAGCCAGGTCAGCTGTCCTCAGCTGTTAGTGACAGTGTCATCCAGCTGTGATGCCTGAGTGGATTTTCTCACGCACCAGTGACAGACAGGAATTTTTAGCAGCTGATAGACCCCGGATCAATGACTTACATAATGCAGCTCCTGAGTCACCTACCACGAGTTTACACAAGTGAAATTGGGAAGAAATAATCTTGAGCTTGTGCTACCCTGGAATCACAGAGTGGGGGAGGTTGAGAGGGGCCACAGTGGCTCATCTGGTGCAGTTCTTTTCTCCATCCTCCCACAGCTGTTCCTCTTGGAACAGGATTCCTCCCCAGATGTCTCCCACAGCTGTTCCTCTTGGAACCAGATGTTCTCCCCAGATGTCTCCCACAGCTGTTCCTCTTGGAACCAGATGTTCTCCCCAGATGTCTCCCACAGCTGTTCCTCTTGGAACCAGATGTTCTCCCCAGATGAAGAGGCGCAGCCCTGGCTCCCTTGTGCCACTCAGGCAGCCTCTCCCGCCTGCTCCTCTGAACTGTTCTGCACTGAGCAGCACCAGCAGGCTGGAATTGGAACTTCCCTCCTTTCAGAAAGTTTCCCTTTTAGGCTAGAACAGATATAAAATGTGACCCTGGAAGCACATGGCAACATTTGTCCCTGCCCACGTTGCCAAACACAGCTGAGTAGGGCCTGACCTTGTAGCAAATCATGGTGTGCTGCAAGAAATGCTTAAAAAACCTTGGGACTTTTCAGGTTTTTAGTTGAAGGAATGAGGAGATAATTAGTTCACAGGAAATATTTCAGTGGGCATCCAGTTGAAATTTTAAGCTGTACATTCATGCTCAGCAGTAGATTTATCTTTTTTTAAACGATGTAAAATGCCAGCTAGGAAAGTGTTTTCCATCTAGGTTAACAATAGGGGTTCTTGCATAAGCACTGGAGCTTGCAAAAAATGCTTAAAAATAATTTCCTGAAAACTTTAAGTGGAGTGGACTGAAGATAAAATTTGGAATAATTTCCTCAGGGACCTACATTACGTTTAACTTGTTATCAACATCTGAATTGAATTGCTAAGGCAGCAGCCATATGTGCTCACAAATTAGGGTCTGTACTTGTTTTTGCTGTTAGAAATGCTCCGAATGAATGGAGGGACCTTTATTTTTAGGAAAAAAATTTCTAATGTTGACTTGTAAAACCTCACCTTGTCCAGCCTTTTATTTCCTGCTATAGAATACCAGGGGCCGACTTTATGTTTTTCTTCTGTGGCTGGAGCGTTTGTGTATTAGAAAGGTCAAGAATGTCCAATATTCAACTTTCTGGACATTTTTTGAAGATGATGGAACACTACCAACTGTTTTTCTCTTCTAAATATACAATTTTCTTCTAAACATGCAGTTGTAGATTTAATAAAGATTACAGAATTTGTCACATTCCCATTCCCATGTCTTTGTTAATACAAAAGGACCTGAAGGTTGCACATTTGAATGTTCAAAGGTTGGCAACTAGAAAACAAACCCAGATGAATAACCTGTAATGAATACTGGTTTTACTTTGGGTTTTTTGGGGTTTTTTGGGGTGTGTGAGCACAGGAAAAAGTCTGATTAACGGATTTGTCCTCTGATTTCCAAACAATTCAGATTTTGTCTTCACTTTCTTTCTCAAACCACAGCGTAAGACTACTGTGAGCTCTCAGGCTCAGGTTTAATTGTACCTCAGAAGAATTTGGTGGCTTTTTGAACATTTCTTCGAGCACATAAGATAAAAGGAATTCTGATGGTGAGCAAGTCCTTTAAAGCCATATTTGAGGCTCTGTAAAAAACCCAAACAATGCTTGTCCTCTGTTGTGAAATAGTTTGAACGTAGCAGCTTCCTCATTCATATGAAATCTTATTTTTACTGAAAAATAAATCTTTTTATAATGTGCTTTAATGTGCTTGATAATGAGCACTGGGGGCTGTTTGTGGTGCTGAGTTCTGTCACCCTGCTGGTTGCACATGGGGACGTGGGACAGCTCCTTGCTGGCCAGCTGCTTCTGAGCATTAATCCCATATGCAGATCCCGAACTTTAATGAAGGACTAATTAATGCTCTGGCAGTGGCTGAGCCTCAGCAGCCTGGCTGCACCTTCAGGCTGCTGCTGTCACGCTGGGTTTTGCCTCCCGAGCTCCTGGCTCAGCTCAGTCCCACTCTTGTTACCACCAGGCCCAGAAGGTGGAGGAGAAAAACATCCAATTCCTTTAAATTTCCCCTGGAGTTCAGTGGCAGCTTCGGAAGGTGCAGCTGCTAATGACCTAGAGGTGATTAATCCATTATCAGGTAACCTGCCTTTGGCTGAGGTGATTTAAATCTGGGGAGCTGAAGGCAAAAATCTCATCTCCTTTAGCAGAGAACTGCCCAGAGAAATGAGCAAAGAGTTTTAACTTAACAGAACGCTCTCAAAATTAAAAAACTCTCTCTGCTTTGGACTGCTCAGTGCAAGCAAAGCTGAAGGGAATCTGATTTCCCATGGCTTTAGATGGGCTTTCTGGGATTCTGGGATTCTGAGTAAGGCAAAGAAGAGGTTTGCACATGGATATTCTGGACATCCAGAATATCCTGAGGGAGGAAACAGGTTGAGTGCCTGATCCTGCAGCTCTCTTGACAGCTGAGCTCATATTAAGTCCTGGCTTTTCCTTGAAGAAGTCATAGTCTGGCAGATTATTAAAAAGTAAATAAGTAATCTCTTGGCTTTACAAAGCTGACATCAGTGGATGAGCAGTTCCATGTCTCATTTGGTGTACCTGGATGAGAATGTAGCCTGGAAAGTGCTCTTAAACAGGGCTTTAGTGCTGAAGGGAATACTTATCATTTTAGTTATTTTTGTATTTGCTAAACAGTGCATTGATGAGAGAACCTTTTGGAAGAACCAGTGAGTATTTTAAATTTTTGTTTCATTTTCCCAGAACTTGCCATCTCTCTTCTGTATATCCTGGCTCTGAGTCACGCTGCCTGAAGTTAGGTATTACTGATGAATTCTCTCCTGTATCACTCATAGGTCATTTGTTTCTTTGTCTGTTATGTTTGATTTTCATCTTGCATTGATGAAACCTTGCACAAGCTCTCCGGGGTGGCTACCCCAGCTTCCAAACTAACACAAACAACATTTTCCTCCCTTCATCTATTTTTGCCATTTTTAATTTAAGTAGCCATACCACACACACACAACTGGGATGTAACAGTCTGGTGATAACTCCCTGCCTCCTCCACATCTGTTTTTTGTTCCCTTCTTCCATTTTCTGTGCTCCTGCAGTGTGACAGAACCGACCTCTGCGAGTTACCAGCTCTGGAAGAGTCCATAGGAATCCCTTGTGTGACTGGAGAGAAGTTCCTGCTGCTGAGCCCTTGGTTACCTTCTGCCTGCAGGGAGCAGCAGCCTCTGGGTGCTGGGACACCCTGAGCTTCAGTGCCCTGGATGTGGTGGGAGAGAGTGAGAGGAGGTTTTGAACAGGGATCCTTCCTATGAAGAGAGACTATTCCGTGGCAGAGGGCAGGAAGAAATTTCACTCCACTTGAAAGGATGGCTGTTTCTTTGAATCAAGATGTGAAGTTGCCCTAAGAGATGAGGAGGAAAGAAGAAAGAAATAATCTGCGGGTTTCTTCCACCCACCTTGACCCCACAAACAGGCAATTTTTTTCTACTTTTAATAAGTACCTGTGGTTTAAAAGAACCCCATGACAAAACAACAGAAAAAACTTCTCAACCCCCCCCTCTACTAAAAAAAGTTCCTTTTTTGCTGTTATGCTTTTCTAGGGCTGAGATTAACTGTGCAGCAGCCAGCTTGGGGGAGCTCTGTGTGGGTTTGGGAGTTTGGAGGGATGAATTGCAGAAGAGTTGGGGCTGGAATCTGCACTCAGGGGACCAGAAACCACATCCAGGCCACAGCAGGGCTGTTTGTCACAGCCAGGGGTTATCCAGAGAGGGGTGACAACTGAGCAACAACAGTTTCCAATGTACCACGTTATTTTCTCTTTCACACCCAAGGCTAAAGCATCACTTCACACCCCCTCAGAGCAGTCCAGCTGCATAATTTCAGGATTAAGTGAAAGGTTAAGTGATACATGAAGCCACAGGTGATCCAGAACAATTTCTTCTTTTGAATTCTTATGATTTCTTCTGAAATCCTGCCTTTTCATATAGGCTGGCTCAAACTTTGAGTTCCTGGATCTGGGAAACTGCACCTTAACCCTGCTCCGAGACTTTCTGTGTCCTGTGAAGGTCTGAATCCCTTCAGCATCCAGCAGGATTCCTCTTGCCTCAATCTTGCCTCCAGTCTCAGCAGCTGAGAGCAGGACAGTTAGGACATGATAGTTTCAGGTTGTATCAAGATGAACTCTGTACTTTCAATCTAATATAATGTTTGATCTTCCCGACCCCAAATCAAAGCTATTTTCTGAAGCATTGCCATGGTGATGCACAACACAGTGTGTTGTCATTGCCAGGGCTTTTAGAGCTTTATTGAAATGCTTTTGAGCTGCAGAAAAAGATTTATGGGAAATAATGGTACATTATGTCACAGATTGATTTACAATGGGCTGCTCTATAAAATATTTAATAGCATCTCTAAAATTATATCAAGACAAGTTAGCAGAAAATTAAAAATACCGAAGTATATAAAGCTGCAAACACAGGCATTAGTGTGTGAGTACAACCAGGCCTCTCCTTCCAGAGCTTGGAAGGAAAATATATTTGCTGGCAAATTGAGTAATTGTTTCTGAACATTGGCAGCTCCCTCATTCCTGGGTAAGCCTCCAGCATTACCTATTCCTAAGAAACTTCTTTGTATTCACAGAGTGCTTACTATTGTGAAGCTAATAGATATGTTTTTGATGAACACATTTTTCTATCTGAATGGTGAGAGCAGTAACCTTTAGTCATCCACAGACAAGATAATTTAAATTCTAGGCTCAGTGCAGCAAAATTGCTCAATTCAGAACCTGATATGCACATTGGCTTAATTATTTTTGGTTTTGGCTTTTTTTTTTTTTTCATTGTGATGAATCTTATGTGATGATCAGATAGCGAAGTTTATTTTATCTGTGTGGTAAATTCATCTGTGGTCTGATGAATTTATTTCTCCGTTGTTCAACCCTGCTCTTAAAAAATATACAGGACGGCTTTTACTGCTTTTTCAGAACCGCCTTGGTAAACATCAGATTCTGTACATCTCATTCCATCTCCCCTGAAAACCAGCAATGCGTGTTGGGTGTGAAATCCTGACCCTGCTGAGGATTTAGCAGAATCTTTAACCATTAACAGGTAGTTCAGACTCCACTCAGTGGAAGTGAGGGCCAAACTCATCCATTTCCCAGGTCAGGCCCGGGCCCTACAGCTGTTCCTGAGATGTGGGAGTTGAATCAGTGTTTGCTGGGATTCAGGCTGCTGAAAGAGCAGTCAGTGCTCTGCCTTTCACCTTGTACAGCGTTTATTTGAATATATTCTGTCATTTCCTCTCAAACTTCATTAATGGCAATAGAAACATTAAATTTGCGTACATCAACTGCTAAGCAGTTATGTTAACCAGATTGTTGGGAACATTAATACTGCTTGAAAGTAGGGCTAATTATATCCTCCTTCCCATTTTGGGCGTCCTTTCTGTCTGAATTGTAATGTGAGTAAATTATTGTTTTGATTATGCTGATGAGTTAGTTCATTCTCATTTGTCTCCTGATTCATTTCATTCAGAAACCTTTTAGATCTGCACAGCTGCCCCAGTCTGAGAAGCCTCCCGCTAAAATTCGAGCAATACAGTTCTGTTCCTCCCAGGACAGATTTATTGGAAGCTGGGAGGAGGAAGAGAATGGGACATTCTCCATCCATAAGGATATTTTAGGTCACAGTACTGGACTTTTCTGAGTGAGTTTGGGCAAGTTATTACAAATCAATGCAAATTAGTTCAACTTTGCATCCAAGCAGCCCAATAAATGGATTGAAGCAGCAGATTTGAACTTGCTTGTGCTAACAGTCACCCTGACCAGCTGCCTTTTTCCAGCAGGCCCTTACCAGATCTGGAAAAATCCTTTCTCAAGGATCTTTGTTTTCCATTCCTGTGTCATTTCCCGAGCCTGATGCTCTGCCAGTTGGTAAAATCGCTGTCTCTCCTGAAGGAGGCACCTGACACATTGACGAGGCCGTTCCCTAAATAATGGCAAAGATTGTACAAGCCCTTTGATGATTAACAAGAGCTCTCAGTGCCGAGGCTGACAAGGCACTCCTGCCTGTTCTTATTCTCTCCCTGTCATGTCAATGGAGCTCCATGGAATCGGGAGGGAGCAAGGAATGAAGCTGAGTGCCAGGAGAGTCTCCAATCCAACAGGCAGTGTTTGTCTTACCTAAAGAAGTGACACAGCTTTTCATTTCCTCATCCATTGACAAGGCTCGTTAGCACTTGGTTTACAATGTAAAAATAGAAGAAAAAGGAAGCACAGCAATTAAGGAACAAATTGGGAATGATGGGAATTGTGTCGGAGCATTGGAGCTCATTTGGTCACTTGAGGGCCGTGGCTTTACATGTTTTGGTTGTGCTGGGTTGGTGCCACTCTGCTTTTCCCACCCCTGGAGGTGCCCAGGGAACACCTGGACGTGGCACTCCGTGCTCTGGCCTGGGTGAACAAGGTGGGATCAGGCACAGCTTGGACTCTTGGAGGTCTTTTCCAACCTCAGTGATTCCATGGTTCTGTAAGACCAACAAAATACTTCAGATATTGCTGAGCTTTACCAGAGCTCTCTTCTTTCTGGCTGTGACATCCAGAGTAGCCACGAGCTACAGAAAAGTGGCAGAGCCACCACAGCTTCCACAGCCTGTGTCTGACCTTTGGGTTTCTGACTTCTCCATTCTCAGTGAACCATCGCCATGAGGGCAAAGTCCCAGCCATGATAACTTGTTAATTAAACCAATAAATGGATTAAAGACTGCATTGCTTGTACGTGAAAAAAATTAATGCTTCAGATTACCCAAGAGTTTTTTGGGTTTTGGCTATCTTGAGCCCAATCCTGCTCCCAGGGTGGTTATAGTCAGGCATTCTGGGGTTGCGGGCTGTCCCCTTCCACAGAAAGACCCATTCCTGTTCCCATTCCTGTCCTTGTTTCTGGCTGTCTCCAAGCTTGAATGCAAGCTGTGCACCATCCCTGTGTCCCTTGGCAGGCTGGATACAATGCAGAGTAACTCAATTAAGGATGCTCCGGGGGGAAAGCGGAGTCTGCAGCAGCCAGATGAGAGCACATAAAAGCAGAGCATCCTCTGCAGCTAAATGATCGGTTATATTGCAAAAGGAATAACAGATCCAGCTGGAAAAAAGGCAGTTTGGATAAACTCAAGGATCCCACATTATGCTCAGAATCAGGACTCAGCTCATTATTTTGCAGCTCATTAGCAAAAAGCAGTACAAGTGTTGTGCCTTTGCTTCGTCTTTCTAATTGGGCCATGACGTTTAATGAAACTGTGAATTTTTTTTCCCTCATTAATAATGCAGAATATTTAAACAGTGTGTAGCAGTGCTTTTAGAGGCTTCGCTGGGAATTTGTGTTGCTCGAAGCAGGACTGGTTACTCCCAGTGAGAGGAAAAGCTTGGTCTGGTCGTGTCACGCAGTTTAGAGGCTGCAGGGCTCCTGTAGGAGAATCTACAGTTCTGTTTTAAGGATCTAATTTCCCCCAGGGTGTACAAATGGCTTTGCTGCCCTGCCAGCAGTGTCCAGCACCCCGAATGTGGAGCCTTCCTCAAGGAAAGCTCGGGTGGGGGTGCCCAGAGATGTGTACATGTCTGCCACCTTGGAATGGATTAATTCTTCTCTTTTTAAGACTTTTATCTCTGTGTGTGGCACAGGATGGTGGGTCAGAGATTGAACAAATCTCCATTTTGTTACTTTACTTGTTTCATAAAACTTCCTGGTTCCCTGAGGCTTTAAGAGGGAGAAATGGCCTCTACCTGTATCTTGGACAGAAAATAAAATGCCCACATTCTCTCCACATTGTCTCTCTGCTTGGGGCATCATTAGGGCAGCTACAATTGCACTGATTTTAGTGGAAAGAAACCTACTTCAGTTCCCTCATTGCAGCAGGAATTTTGAGATTATTGTGATGCTGAAATGATTTTAAAAGTTAAGCACTGCATCTGTTTCAGAAGTTGGCTTAAAAAACTGTAAATCCAAACTCATTCTAACATTAATTGCACTGAACTATGTCCTGAGCTAATTGAAAGCTTTTAGCTATTTTGGTTGTCCATGCACTCCCCACTTCCTTGTCCAGAAGTCCCAAATTACATATAATGAAAAAAATGAAAGCATTAAATGGTTGCTGCAAGTGCTTAGAGTGCAGTTTGCCATAACATCCACGTCACCAGCACAGGAAGCAGAAAATGGTATTGTCTGGAACATTTCCATTCATAGCATGATTTGGTTTGAGAGGGAGCTTAAAGAACATCTCCACCCCCTGCCATGGGCAGGGACACCTCCCACTGTCCCAGGCTGCTCCAAGCCCTGTCCAGCCTGGCCTTGGGCACTGCCAGGGATCCAGGGGCAGCCACGGCTGCTCTGGGCACCCTGTGCCAGGGCCTCCCCATCCTCTGAGTAAGCAAAGAATTTCTTTCTTGTAATTAATCCAAATCTGCCCTCTGTCAGCTTGAAGCCGTTCTCCTGTCACTCCATGTCCTTGTAAAAGCCCCTCTCCATCTCTCTTGAAGCCCCTTTAGGTACTGGAAGATAGAATAACGTTCATCTGAAAGATGTGGGGAAGGATTAACACTTGACTTTTACATGAAAAATTCTTTTCAAAAAGATGCCACGAAACAAAAAAAAAAAAAAAAGGAGTTTTCTTAGCATGTATTTGTGATTCTGGAAGATTCCTGAAAGCTGTAACTTTACAGTTAAGGATTGTAGATTTGACAGCAAAAATAACAGCAATTATACAGAAATAACAGAAATTACAAAATAACAAAAATACAAAATAACAGAAAATAACAGGAATTCCTCAGTTTTGGTGGTTAATATTGAAGCACCGTGTCTTGACGCGGCAAAGGGACACACCACATTGTCCCTGCGCGGTGAGGGCGCTTGGCTCTGGAAGCAGCCAAGGACAAGGACTCCTTGTTCCCTCTCAAAGGAGGGAACTCATCAGTGGCAAGGCCACCAAGCTATTTCTTTCTTGAGGCCTGTGCTGATGGGAGAGAAGCTGGAGGATTTGCAGGGCAAGCAGAGACACGTAACCAGCTCTCCTTTTCCTGGGAAGGGGTGACTCACAGGCTGCCGTGACCCGGCCTGCAGAAAGGCCTGGCTGTATCCCAAAACTCCACCAAAACTGAGCTCATCCCGAGCTTCTCCGGCTGCAGTGTCTGTAACACATTTTACCCACGCTTGGCACTGCAAGGACCCACCTGGTTTTCTCGTGGAGGTGAATTTCTTGTGCTGGGCTGGAGAACTGAATGGCTGCAAATATTTCCCCAGCTTTAATTTTTCCATGATTATCCAAGTGGTGCTCGTCTTGAAGCTTCCATCAAGAATCACATTTTCACCATCATGAAAAACAATCTACAGGAACTGTTGGTCTTTGCTTCTTTCTGTTTCCTCCATGCTGGTCAAGGACTGTGTAACCAACACCAGCGGGACACTGAGAAGTTTTTCTGTGACTGCAGCAAACCAGAAATATTGGCTCGTGATTTATATATTCAAAGATGATAAAAGCGGCCCCAGCAGGTGTCAGTGAGCAGAAGAGTCCCTGCTGGAGGGCTGTGCCTGCTTGGCTGTGTCAGCACAACCACAATGAATGTATTGATGGTGCTTGACAGGTACATTAAAACAAGTTTTCCTTGGAAACAGTGCTGTGTTATGTCCTCCAATTACCTCCTCCTGCTGAAACTGCTGTGAGGGAGATCTTTGCCACGGATAGTAGAGGTGAGAAAATGAAAAAAAAAAACCACTCCATCATTTTGTGTCAGTAGGCCCTAGGAAAGGAAAGAACCGAGTGTTCATGATTCTTTGAACTTTCGGTGTCTCCTGAGTGTTCTACTCTGTAGTTACACCCTCATCCCTGTAGCACAGAAATATCTTCATAAAACATGAATTCATCTCCTGGGGAAGAAGGAAACTGAGGGAGAGGAGAGGGAAGCATTAAGAAGTCTGCTAAAAGAGGAGATATGTGCTTTTATGATCTGTGGCCTGCAACTGTCCCTTATCTCTATTATAACTCTTCCCAGTCCTGATATTGAGCTGCTGGTCTTTGGCATGAGCTGCACCATGGCATGACAGGAGCTTTGACAGGAGCTGCACCATCAGGGATGGACTGGGAACAGTTGTGCTTTCCAAAGAGGATGTAACCCATTGGAACAGCTGCTCATGGAGTCAGGGACTTACTGAGGTTGGAAAAGACCCTTAAGAGCATCGAGTCCAGCTGTAAACCCAACACTGCCAAGTCCACCTCTAAACATCAAAACCAATCAAAAGCCTTGGGAAGGGGCAGGAAAGTGGTTGAATCTTCAGTTTCTGAATGGGCAGGAGAGGCCTCTTGCTTTGGGCCGCTCCACTTGCTCTACCAACAGGACTTCTCCTGCAGCTGCTCTTGACGTGAGTTTCCTCAAACCCGTATGGAAAAGTGGCAGCTGGAACGAGATACTGAGGAAAAGAGGTCTCTTAGATAAATTCAGCATGAAATATTTACCGTGTGTGGCACAGGCCTTCCTCCTTCACCTTATTTAACGCTGTTCTCAGACGTAGTGCTTGGAGCAGCAATCACAAAACCCTCCTGCATTGTTCATTTTCAAAAGTGTCATGACATTTGCTAAAAAGTGTATGAAGTCTGCTTTTGATTACAGAAGTAGCAGGATCTTTCCAATCTTCCTTCCTCTTATTATCTGGAGGAGAAAAAACCATCCCTTTCCAGTGTATTATGGCAAAGTTTTTAAGTGGCAACATGTCTGAGGTGAGAGTTTTATCAGGCTGGCACAGCCAGAGTAAATTGGTGTGAGCTTGGATGACCTCTTCCTATTGTTCAGACACACCACTGCGAGCCTCACAGCTGGTGTTTTTTTTTGCTTTGCAGGAGCCCCCCAGAGAGAGGACAATCATCCATTGTCCAAAAGTACCACATTTTCTAACAAGAACAGGAGAACGAGAGGCACGGACCTGGGATTCTGGCAGCGTGTCACAAACGAGAGCAGCCAGGACACAACCAGTGCACAAATCTGCTTCCTGAGGGAAGCCCAAGGAAGGTACAATTGGCATCATCCAAGACAATAAAAGCAGCATGAGAAGAAATCACTGCTGAGTATAAGAAATGCTGATGGTGTTGGAAATGTCTTTCATTCATTCTCCACGGATCCTTCCTTCAATGTCCGTGGCCATCAGCTGCTGGCAGTTTAATTTTATTTGGAGGATGTAAATGGGGAATTTGGAGTTGTAAATATTTGCATTTTAGCAGCCAGACCAGAGGGAAATGGGCCCTTGTGTTGCTGTTGTGGCTTGTAGCTGCTCCCTGTCCCATTGGTCAGGGTTCTTCTCCCAGTGAGGCTTCCAGCAGCGGACTGAGCCCTCCGGGAAGCCCTCTGACAGATTTTGGGAGCAGTTTTTGGAGCTAAAGTGGCATTCTCAAGCATTTTTGTTACTGAAGTGGGCCAGAGTAACAAGTCAAGGCTTGCAGCATTTTTCAGACTAGAAAACCCCTGCCAGTCTCTCACAGTGTGGCATCAAGCAAGCTTTAATTATCATGTGCTTGACAGTAAGAGGTAATTGATTTGTAATTTGTCTTGGGTTTGTGGTTTGGTTTGGGTTTGGCTTTTAATAAGGAATTTCTCTAATTGCCATTTAATGTGCACTGTTCCATCCAATGCTTATATTTTTCCACTTGAGTGACTCTTCCCATAATGATGTCTGCTTAAAAGGAAGTTTTTTGTCAAAGCAAGATTTGTGCTGGGCCATAATCTTCCTCCCTCAGAAAGAAAGCAATTCCTCAGCCAAAATATGTACACCTTGGTGATTATGGCAATGTATCACTTCCTGCTGGGTATTAAACTGTATTATTCCCCGAGTTAAACTGGGAATATGGTTAATAAGAGCTTCTGATACAGCAGATAGGAAATGAAGGCTGAGTAATAGTAATTTTTCATTTGAATCACAGCCAAATTGGCTGTTTTGCAGTACTGCTCTATGGCAATTATTTGTTGTTCTGCTTCCTAATGCTGATTTCCTTCCAGAGTTTATCAGCATGGATCTCAGGGAAACACTGGCACATTGTTTGTGTCTATAAACACTTGTGGCCAGCTGGGGAAGGCAGCCCTGCCTGAACTGCTGATTAAATCTGTTCGAATCCAGGCCCTCCTGCAAGGCAGGGCTTTTGTGGAGTGCACGTTCCTGTTCCTGCTCCTGCTCCTCTCCTGCTCCTCTCCTGCTCCTGCTCCTGGGGTGGCAGAGCAGCATCCACCTGCCCCCGTTGGCCACCTCCAAATGGCCTCATTGTGGTGATTTAGGGTCAAGATGTGCAAACCCTCTGCAGATGGAGTGAGTTCCCCAAGCCACAGCATCCTCTGGCTGCCAAAATTCGCTTCATTTAATTTGAGCTGCAGGTTTGGGCTCTGCTGGGGCGCGGTGCTGAGCTCCCCAAACGGCTTCTCACTTATTTGTTGTTCCAAAATAGGATGTTGGGAAATGTTCAGGAGTGCTGACCTGCTGAGATGGATTCGGAATCAAACTTTGGATAGATTTGCACAAGGGGTGCTCAGAACTTCACATTTTGTGGTGCCATGGCCAGGGACACCTCCCAGTGTCCCAGGCTGCTCCAAGCCCTGTCCAGCCTGGCCTTGGGCACTGCCAGGGATCCAGGGGCAGCCACAGCTGCTCTGGGCACCCTGTGCCAGGGCCTCCCCACCCTCACAGGGAGGAATTCCTTCCCAACATCCCACCTGAACCTCCCCTCTCTCCATGTGAAGCCATTCCCCCTTGTCTGTCCCTCCATCCCTTGTAAATATTCACTCTCCATCTTTCCTGCAGCTCCTTCAGGCACTGCAAGGCCACATTTAGGTCACCCCAAAGCTTCTCCTCTCCAGTCTGGACAATCCCAGCTCTTTTAGCCTTATCCCAATTTTCTTAGCCTTAAATTTGGCCCCAGCATGTCTTTAAATACACAGAGAAATTAAAAGGGAGAAAAAAATAATTAAATAAAAAGAGTCGCCTTTGTTTTCTAATTTCTCCATCTAATTTCTCCAGCTGTGTTTTGTAGTTCCACAAAATAAGAGAAAAACCATAAGGTTGGATTAAGTTGATAGAGTGTCTAGAAGACAACCATTGAGATTAAAATTCCCTCCAGAAGTTTTCTCAAATGCTGTCCTTTGGAAGTTCTCCTTCTCCAGAAGCAGGCAGTGTTCGTCTTCCTAAGTAAACGATAAATTGCTTTGTGCCAGTTTGTCTTCAAGTGACCCTTGCAGATGTGTGGATCTCATTTGCTTCCCACATTTTAATTGAAGCTAGCTGGGTATAAGGCAGCAGAACTGAGGGTGCTTAAATTCTCATTAAAGCAACACAAACAAAAGCCACTTTGTACGTGCGAGGAACAAACGTGACTGCAAACCCCAGTTAATTCCAGATTTTCTGTGAATTGTCAGCCACTGATTCCAAGTGTGTTTTCATAAGGGAAATGAAATGTGGCCTGTACATACACAGGTATAAATGCCTGTATAAATATATATAAATATGTACCAATACATCTAGAACTCACGAAGACTGCAAAGTTCTTACCAAGCTGCTATTTTTTACTGTGAGCTACTAATTGCAGGATGTGAAAATGCCCATTTTGGCTACTTAGACCCTGTGAATGTAC
Organism: Edolisoma coerulescens; assembly: GCA_013397115.1. Classification (NCBI taxonomy): domain Eukaryota; kingdom Metazoa; phylum Chordata; class Aves; order Passeriformes; family Campephagidae; genus Edolisoma; species Edolisoma coerulescens. The sequence continues at coordinate 1,050,832 of VWZW01001136.1, read as the reverse complement.
AGCCAACGTGGGTGTGATTGCCCAGCTTCCAGCACACTGGACAAGGCACTGTTGGATTCACAAAGAAAACAAAATTATGTTTGAAATGTATTTATTACAGCATTAATGTGATCGTGCTAAGCAATTTTTTGGGAACAATTACAACTTTTCAATCAGAAATGGCTTTTTTCTGGACTTTTCTCCCTTACAGAAATTACTTCTTGCTTTTAACACATGCTCACTGATTATGCAGATGGCTTGATGACCTTGCATTCATTGCTGCTTCAATGTGGGAGCTGTATTCTTCGTTAATTCCATCTTTGCCTTTATTCAGAATATCTGATTGCTCCAAGTTCTTTGATGTGGTGGTTTTGATCATGCAGGGCTCTCGCTCACCATTTGCAGAGCTGTCTTAATGTACTGATCCCTTCAGAAAAAGTAATATTAAACCTCGTGTTGCGTGTCCTGCTCGTCCCAGCTCCCAGCAAAGCAAGGAAGGGGGCACTCCATCAGTGATTTAATTTTCTAAACAGCAATATTTGTGCATATGCCTCAGAAGTTATTTGCCTTTTCTGATCAGCAGTTAGACAACAAATGGGTTGTAATTATCACATTAAAAGGAAACTATTACTTCAGGATGGCTGAATAATTTTTCATTAGGGAGAACTTCCAAAGGGACAACATTTAAGAAAACAAAGCACAGAACTGTCACATAGCTCCAGCTCTCCCAGGGAATTCTGTTCCCTGAGCTGTCCCTTGGCTGTCACAATCTGGAAAATGCTGTTCCTGGGGCTAAATATCCTCCCTGCCAACTCTTCTGGTTTCCTTGTTTGACTTTGATAAAGACTGCATATTTTCTGATATCTCCCCTTCTGGGATGAAAACTCCCGAGCAGCAGGTTTTGGGGGCTAAATAAGAAATCCTGTTCCTTTAGGAGGGGGCAGCAGCAGGGAGGGCTGCGAGAGATGCTTCTGTTCGTGGTGTCACTTAAGTCCCATTCTGCTCTGTGAGGCAGCAACCAGAGGAAAGCAAAGCCTTCTCTCCAGTTTTCCTGAAGCAAAGCAAACCCGAGGTGCCCTGTAGGATATCCAACACCTCTTCACATACTGCTTTTCACATAATAATTGAGCTGGGCTTGAATATTTCTCCTACATTCAGCCTGTCAGTAATTTAACAGCTCTTAGATTCTGGTAAGGAGCTGCACTTAGGTCAAAAGATGATATTTAAAATCCACTCTGTCTGAGAAATAATGAGTTTCATTTTGAGGGAGAGCATTGATTTTCACTGTGCTTGTGCTACCAAGAACTTAGATACCTGTTAGAATATTTTTTGTTATTTGAACAACAACAACAAAAAAATTGTTATTCGTCATTGAAATTTGTTATTTGCTCTCGGGTGTTTTCAATGTCTGTACTTTAAGTTTTAAAGGATTATTGGCTTATTTATCATTTAACCCTTACAAGTACAATATATTTTTAGCTAACACAAATCAACAGTACCAAAATGGAGAGGCCAAAGCCACAGGGCAAAACTTTCAGGTATTTTTTAGAGGTTTTCCTTTTGGGAATGAGCAATGGTTGGGACTAATTCCCATCAAACCAACTGGAGGCTGGATAAAATAATATAAAGTCTTCTTGCTACGAGAGCAGGCTGGAGGTAAATATTCCCTTGTCCCATTTCTGGGAATGAGCTGAAATAGCTGAGCATGGCAGGTGCAGCTGCTGCAGCTCTTTCTGTCAGCCAGCAAAGGAGGTATTTTAATACAAGACACAAAACCCTTTACAAGGAGAAGTCACAGTGATGTGTCAGCTCCTGGTGAAACTGCAAAATAAACAACCAGAGAAGGCAGAAATCGGCTCCAAACCGAGTTAGAGTAATATGATATGGGAAAGGAAAACAATGAATTGAAACTCGGAGAACATCATGTTTTTCTGTTTGGGGAACTGGGTTTTAAATAGAGTATTTGGTCACCTATGTGTGCCCTGTGTGATTCCATGTATGCCTGGTTTAATTTCAATAGACTTTGTACCTGTTTACTGCCCACTCGTAGGAATTCTGAAGAAGAAAGAACTACAATCTTTTATCTCTTGGTAAAAACGTACTGTCCTATGATAATTTGCTTGTTTTCAATGCCATTCTCGTTTTTTCTAGTTTATGATTTAAAACTTAGGCTTTAGTAGTTATTATCTTTGTAACAGAATTTATGACATGGCCGGTTCCTATTTTAAAGAGACTTGTCTTAAGAAAAAAAGAACATATGGATTTTGGGCAATAACAATGTGATAGACTTCTCAAATTGCACATCAGATCATCCACAACAAGGCTGAATTCCATGAATCAGTGATGGAAACAATGTTTGCACTGTTATTACACCCACGAGTCCACTTGTACCTGTTCTCAGATGGATATAATTTCAGTTTCAGCTTCTCTTGCTTAGTGAAAAGCAAAAACCCCTATGGGTTTGGATCTAAATGCAGGTAGCAGAAGAGAAAAATTGCTCATTAGTAGCAGCTTTTTACCACTGAAATATGCAACTGTTCCTTTGTCTACAAATACACACAATTCCTAATTCAGCGTTCTCAGTGCACATTTTTCTGCAGCTTCTCATTTTAATCAAAGGGAGCTTCTTTGATTTCATGAAGAATCCACTGTGGGGTCACAGTGGCTGATTGCATTTACCTGAGCTGATTTTAAGTGTTTGCTTCTGGGCTCTCCAAAGTGGCTCTGCCAAGAGGAAGCTGCTCAGAGCTCCTCCTGGGAACAGCAATGACACCCCAGCAAGTGGAGTCACACAGTTGTGGGTTCATTTATGGAACTGCAGGTTTGTGCCACGTGTACACACAGGTTATTGATAATTTTTCAGACTTCATCCTGGCATTTACAGGGAAGCACTGTCAAAGAGTACTTAGGGAATGGGGGAATTATTTATCTGCTGAGTTTCATTCGAAAAACAACAGCCAAGGGTGCAGAGGAGAAGGGTGAGAGCTGAGAGACTGCCCAAAGCTCTGGGGCGTGGCTGGCGAGGGGGCACAGAGTGGCAGCCAAATAACCAAAGCAGCAGCTCCCAGCCCCATTTTTTGGCTGCCTGCTGTGAGGGGTGGCACAGGCAGCAGCGTGGTGTCCCCGTAAGCTTCAACAGACTTGAGAGGAAAATTGATTTTAGAGAATTGTAGCTGATTCTGCTTAAAAAAAAGATCTGTTTTAACACTGCTTTGGTGTTCACTGATGGGCATTCTGCCCATTTTTGCTGTTCCCTTCCCCTGGAACTGAATGTTCAGGTCACAGCATAATGCAGGAGCTGGTATTTTCCCTTGATTTGTGTTTTTAAACAGCTCCTGCTTTCACTGCTTTGGTCCTGAGACAGACAGTTGTCCTTCAGAAGAAATAGATGGTCTGTTACATAAACAGCAGATAATGCAGTTCACTTTATGATGGCAGTAGTGCAGTGTTTGGTTTAATTTTTGTACATCAAGTTGGATATGCAAATGCATTAACTAATTTCCTAAAGATAAATTTACTGCCTCATGTTTGGTCCTGCCTCCTTTTTGTTTTGTTTTGCCAAAAATTTTGAATTCCCAAGCCCACCTCAGTTCCTTTCATGCAGAGAAATTCGAAAATAAGAGATTCTATTTATTTACTGTCCCTGTACCATTTCAAAACTGGAAATTATGAGTCCTTGATTTAGATTTAGACCTTTCCAAGTACATGCTGTACAATTTTAAGATTACTGAAGGCAAATCTCTTCACAAGTAGCACATAATTGACTGTACGTGGAGGCAATAAAAGGCTACAAGTACAAGGTCTGGTGTTTTGCCCAAGTGAAGAATAAGCTCAGACTCATTTGGAGAGACGAGTGTTTTGTGAAGAGGTACTTTGGTCTCAAAGGCTGAAGACAGGAGTAACGTGTAGGCTTTGTGAAATCAGACAGGAGCCAGGACGAAGTCTGTCCTAATTAGCTGCAGACTCTGGATTTCACACTTCTTGTCTCCTGATTGGCACTGAAGCTATTCACCCTCAGTATTCACCCTCAGAGCTGGCCCTCTCCCACGTCTCAGACATCCCTGCCTGCACCCAGGGCTGTTTTGCAGAGCTGGTCAGACTCTGTCCCCCATCCAGCCTTCTCTTGCCTCTCTTTTTTTACCTGATGTTTTCTGAGAGGTGTTCACCCAGGTGGTGAGGAAAATCTGCATTGCACTGACGGAGGGAGCTCACGGTGTGGTGGGACTCCTTGCTGCAGGCAGGGCTATGGGATCATGGAAGGCTTTGGGTTGGAAGGGCCCTTAAAGCCCATCCAGTGCCATCCCTTCCATGGGCAGGGACACCTTCCACTGTCCCAGGCTGCTCCAAGCCCCATCCAGCCTGGCCTTGGACACTGCCAGGGATCCAGGGGCAGCCCCAGCTGCTCTGGGCACCCTGTGCCAGGGCCTGCCCACCCTCACAAGGAACAATTCCTTCCCAGTATCCCATATCCTCTATTTCGGTTTGAAGACTTGAATCATCCCATATGAGTGGGTTTTGCCCTTGGATGTGGGGCCAGGGAGGTGTGGAGCAGTTGCTGTGCCCCTGCTGGGTCTCAGTGCCCAGGTTCCCTGGTGCCTCCTGTGCTGTCTCAGGGAACTGGGATTGAGCTGCAAACAGCAAAGGGGCTTCCAGTGCCTGTTGTGAAGCCCAATTCCTTTGTGGATTCCTTCCAAATCACCTCAGGGGTTCAGGTGCAGCCACCAAACAGCAAATCCTGATCCCCACCTAGGCCTCAACAAATAGAAACATCTTGTTTCAGTGAAAAATAGTGAAGGTGTTAGTGCTAATGGCCTTAATAATGACCTCGTTTGACTGCAGAATTCTGTGCCTGGACTCAGTTATTTGCCCATTAACACAAATGCTGTCAATTATAAAATATTTAGACACTTATTGATGGGAAAATTGCCTGCACAGTGCTGAATTTAATGTAAAAGAAGCAAATCTGTCTGTAATTTGCAGAATATGCTGTGCTGAGTTGACTTAGAGGATAACTCATGCTCCTGTGAATTCAAATATTTGTCTTAAATATATGAGGATTTCCTAACACATCTTTGAGCAAATGGTAATCCTACAGTGCCTGTGAATGGCTTGATTTTCTTGCAGGAAAACTGACTCAATAAATCCATATTAATGATACCTTTAGATGCAAAAGATATTATTTCAGCCTGCCATTCCTTAGACCATCTGGGGAAAACTGCATGCATCTTGTTCAGCCCAGCACTCTCCTCAAGGAGGAAACATTTCTAATTGTGAGCAGATTATATGTTGGTTTACAAGTAACAGCTCTCAAAGGGGTGGTGTTTCACTGCAGCCCCCGGCAGGGGCGGATTCTCAGCTGGAAATGTTGCTCAGGTTCCCAGCAGGTCTGAGGGGCTGCTGCCCTGCCCCTGCCTGGGCTGGCTTTCCTTGCTGTGTGTGCTCACCCAGAGGGAAATGCTGCTGGGAAATGAGACTGGGGTGGGCCCTGCCGCTGGTTTTGGGTCTCTTGGATGAGTCCTGGCTGGAGTTCTGTCCCTGAGGGTGGCTGAGCACCAGTTCCAGGGCTCCTCTCTCATCAAAATGTTTAGAGCTGTCCCACTGATTGCAGTGCAGCCTTGTTCTTCCCTTTCCCTTCCCTTTTCCCTTTTCCCTTTTCCCTTTTCCCTTTTCCCTTTTCCCTTTTCCCTTTTCCCTTTTCCTTTTCTTTTCCTCCCATTTCCCTTCCCACCTGGGCTGTGGCTGTGAGTATTCACTCACTAACTCCTGTTGTGGGGCTCAGTCCCATGGACGCTCCCTCCTNTTCTCTTCCCTTCCCTTCCCTTCCCTTCCCTTCCCTTCCCTTCCCACCATGGGCAGCCTTGCTGTGATCCCACAGTCCTGGCTCCGAGCACCACGGAATTCCAAACCTGGGCTCAGAGCTGAGGATGTGGACCTGGGGCTGACCAAATCCACCCCCACCTCCTGGATAACCTGTGGGGAGCCTGCTGCAGGAAGGGGTGAGAGATCTTTGGGGGATTTTATGGATTCTCTTTCTGCCGTGTTTGCAAATGGGACTGAAAATTTGGCTTTTCCCCCTCCTTTTTTGTGGAGCTCTGTGGGCAGAGTGCAGAGTTCCAGGCCAGGAGCAGCCTGGGACAGTGGAAAGTGTCCCTGCCCATGGCAGGGGTGGAAATAGTTGATAAAAGTCCCTTCCAACCCAAACCATTCCATGATTCTCTGAATTAAGAGGCTTTTGCCCAGTGTTAGACTCTATTTCTAGTTTTGAGAGCGAGCCCCCAGACTGGGTTGATGTGATGTGCTGCTCTGACAGAAGCAAACACAATTCTCAGTGATCTCTTCAGATTTTATTCAGCAGAGTATGTTTTGCTTAAAGGCAAAGCACTGCAGGGATCAGTCTTGCTTAAATTGCTTTTAAAAGAGAGAAAAGTAGGACATCAGAGACATAAGTAGGACATGAGGTGCAGCAAGAGCTAAACCACAACAACCTGAGGCAGAATATGGTGGCAAACCACGCTCCAGAGTGTAAAATACAGAACACTGAAAGCAGACAGGGTTTTTTTACAGCCGGTAGGCACAGTCTTTGCACACCACCGAAGTCACTTGGTTCCCTGTGCTGATTCCATCCCCGTGGGCCACGTCAGATGCTGCAGAGTGTGACAGGCTGGGCTGACAGAGCTCATTCTGCTGAGCTGGGCTTTGTGGCACACAGATAAGGCTGAAAGCATTTGGCTTTGCCAGTTGGGGGGGATTTTCTTTGGTCGCTTCCTAAAATGGGGAGAATTTTCATTTGTGCCTGTTTGTGCTCCACAGTGATCTTGGTTTTGCTTTTTTTTTGTTTAATTTCGCCTTTCTAAAGTTAAGGGTTATAGGATTAGGTAGGTGTTGGAACAGAGGGAGTGCTGGAAAGGGGAAAGTCTGGAGGATGTGGTTATGGGAGGAAGTGAGAACTCGATTAGGGAATTGAGGGTGTGATCAGAGGGCAGGAGGAATAGGGAATGGGAGATTGGTTTGTGGTGATGGGCAGAGTGTGGCTGGAGCACGGGGAGAGGTGGTTCTTGGCCCCAGGAAAATGATACAGCCCATGGGATTGGGAAATGGGGCTGTTCCCTGTGGGATGCTGAGGATCAAACACAGGCCAGGATGTGCCAGGTGTGAAATGTGACTCCCCAAGGGCAGCAGGGCTGGGTCAGGGGCACTGGCACTGAGACACCAGCACCAGTGAGGGGCAGAACTGGAGCTGGGGGAGCTCTGGGCTGCAGGAACAGCTTCTCACCTGGCAGAGGGGAGTCCCAGAAAAAACAATAATAATAATAATAATAATAATAATAAGAAGAAGAAGAAGAAGAAGAAGAAGAAGAAGAAGAAAAAGAGGAAGAAGAAGGTGGAGGAATAAAAGAGACAGTTTTGAGTCAAATGAGATCTTTTAGATGTTTGAAAGCATCAGACAACCCTGAGGGTTTGGGCATACCTTCCCTCCTAAAAGCAAGGTACCAGAAAGGTGCTCAGAGCCTTTAGGATGGCTCAGAGTGCTCTCAGCCTGGCACTGTTGGTGCCCCTGCCCGTGCCTGTGTCGAGTACAAGCTGCAGCAGCCTCTGCTCAGGGACAACGTGCTGTTTGAAGGCCACCCACAGGGTTTATTCTTGCAGAAAGCAGAGGCAAAGACTGAACTATTGCAGCTGCAGGTGCTTGCTTTGCATGCCAGTGACACACACGGGGCTGGGAAAGGATGGCAAAAAGGATGGCAAAAAGGATGGCAAAAAGGATGGCAAACAGCCCTGGTGCTCTCCTGTTCCCAGGGCAGGAGGAGCCAGCCCCTGAGTGCAGCGTAGAGCTGAAGTAAGGAGAGACTGCCCCAGGACATTTATTTCTCAGGGCAGAAAGGCCTCTCTGCCACACACATCTGGTTCCTTCCAGGTGCTGAACTTACAGGTGGACGTTTCCAAGGACTCCCTGCAGCGTTCACACAAAGCTACATTCAAGGTATTTTGCATTTTAGCTCTTTCTGGTGGGTCTCATCAGTCAGGATTTATCAAAAGGAGACTTCTGTGAGTTTTGACAAACATAGCAAATACTCCATTGATCAGTGCATTCCAGCTTTAAAAAAATAATTAAAATTTCCAGGATATAATACTCTTATATCACAATAAATCACGTAAAAGCCTTCACATCAGTCAATCCTGTCAGGCAGCTGGTGAAGTCACACTGTCACTGATCCTGTAGTGATAACTGATTTCAGTGCAAGAGAAATGTTTGCTTTCACCCTTTGAAAATTGTACTCAGGCTGCTTTATGGCAGGGAGCACAAATGTCAATCTTTTGTTTCATTAAAAGGTGGAGGTGTGGGTGTAGGTGTGGAACAATGCTGTTACCTGTCGGTGTTGGAAAAATAGCTTTCCACAGGGGTTACTAAAGAGATCTTTTAGAAAACACCGACCTGTTGGCAGTGGCACAGAGATAAAGCAACAGGCACAAATGAATGCTAGAGGGAATTAGCTCAGTCTCTGGAAGGTGGCATTCCCTTTCAGGATTCATTTTTCCCAGTAAGTTTTTGAAGCTGTTTTGTAAGCCACTCTGGATTTCCTTCCATTATAACTATTTAAAAAAACTTCAAATAATTCAGTTGCAACTGGTTTTCACTCTAAAAAGTAGGAAACAAGGCATCATGTAGGAGGCTTTTGTCTTTCCTGCACCCTTCCTTCAGGCACTGCATTTAAAGTGAGCTGCTGTGTCTCAATATATACATTTATATATTTATATTTATACACCTATGGCGTGTTTTTTCCACCCAAAGCCAGGTGTTTACAGCATGCACTGTCCCACACTCATGCCATAACAGCAACACACGATCTCTTTGAAAGTCTTCCTCATCTCCAGGCTCCTGAAGGCGTAAATGAGCGGGTCAATGACCGAGTTGCACATGATCAGCACCAGGTAGGTGTTGAAGTGCGCGGTGTAGCAGATGCAGTATGGGTTCATGGGGCAGGAGATGATGAGGATGAGGTGGAGGAAGAAGGGCGCCCAGCAGACAATGAAGACCCCCAGGAGGATGGTGATGGTGACAGCGCCCTTCATGCAGGTGCGCTGGGGGGGCACGCCCTCGACGGGCAGCGCCGCGATGCGCTTGACGTGCAGGCGGGCGAACAGGAACATGTGCACGTACAGCGAGGCCATGAGCAGCAGCATGGTGAAGAACATGGTGATGAGACACACAATGACAGTTTTGCTCTCCGAGTAGGCAATGAAAATGATGCCACAGATGATGCAAGCCACCCAAATGAGCACAATGAGGGTCAGGGCTTTCTTCACCGTCATGATGCTGTGGTAGCGGAGGGCATAGAAAATAGTGATGTACCTGTCGATGGCTATGACCAAGAGGTTGCAAATGGAGGCTACCAGAGAAATACAAATCATTGAGTCAAAAACATTGTCCATGTGCTGGATGAAGTGGTCGTCGATGATCAGGTAGCCGTTGCTGAGGATCGCGATCATGACGGTCTCCAGGGCGTTCGACATGCTCACCAACATATCTGCCACGGCCAGGCTGCAGAGGAAGAAATACATGGGAGAGTGCAGGTTCCCATTCTTCAGCACTGCCAGAATGACAAGGATGTTTTCCAGGAGGCTGATGATCCCCAGAGTCAAGAAGACCTCGGCTTTGATGAAGACCTGCTCGCAAAATCCGTCGCCGCTCCTGTTGCTCAGGATGGAGTCGTTGAAGTCTTCGGTGACGTTGAGCAGCACGGGCTGGAATGAGAATGCAAAGTGTGTGCTGTTCATTGTCAGCAAAGGAGCTGAGTTCACCAGTCACTGTGGACCTGAGAGAGCACAGGTGAAAAAGAGAAAAAAAAAAAAAGAAAAAGGAAAACAATTCCTTCCGACAGCTGCTGTGCATATGGGGTGGAACCAAGCAGGACTTTAGTCACTTTCACAAGTGCAAACATCAGAAAGTCTGCATTTGCAGTGAGTTTTATGTCAGGCTGCTCTTCCCTCTGTAAGAAAGTGAGCTTCAAAGCTTGCAGGCAGCAGACAGGCTCCTCTGCAGGGAGGAATCAGCAGCAGGACACTGCTGGGTTTAGCTCTCCTGGTGATGGGAAGCAGGGAGCTCTCCCATCTGCTGGGGCAGTTGGGTTGCCAGCATGTTGCAGCTCAGCCAAGCATCTGTTGCTATTTCAGTGGGAAGAAAGGAGAAGAGAACTAAGGGATTTATACACGCAGGAAAGAAAAACCAACTCCTACTTCACCCCGCGAGCAGAGCATTGGCCATTGCAGAGCGAGCACCTTTGTGAGTGACAGCTGGAGCACCTGGAGCGGCATCCCGGCACATCCGAGACCGTCTGGCGCCCTCTGCAGACACGAAACAGGACGGATTTGCCGGAAAATTCCTCTGGAAAATGGGGTTTTCATCCCGTAAAACTTCCCGCCTGCTCCGGGCAGCCGGGTCCTGCCCCTGGGAGGGTTTGAGGCAGGCAGGATGTTCATACAGCATCAGTGCACCTTTGAGCATCCTGAGTAGCCACTAGGACTGGTCTTAACTGGGATTGTACCCGTTTAAACCTCTGTGGGACCGAGGAGATTTTAATTTATCACATATTAGCAGGGGAACATAAGGTAGATTTTCCTTGCACTTCATTCATTCTATACTTCTGCGCTAAATTTTCTTAGTTTGATTTTTTAGAAGCACTTGCTGATGTCTAAACTCTTCCCAATTCATGTTTTTGCAGAAGTACTTTACAAGCAAAGCCATGCAGTGTCACTTAGATTTATGTTTGGGGCTTCTGTTGCAGGTTTGTTAGCTTAAAAAAGTCACAAATCTCTCCCAGTTTCATTCTGAGCCCGCAGAATTATTATCACGCACCCATAATTCAATACCAAGAGGCAACAATTCTCAAATATGACCTCCAGGTGACAGTTTTACAAGGGCAGTATTCACAGCAGTAATTTTAAGTGAATAAATAGCTGGGGACTTGCCCAAGTTGCACAGGTAATGTTTTAAAGATCTTAATTAGTCTCTCCCTAAATTCACAGTGATGTATTTTAGAGCAGATATCTTAAACCAGCAAACTGCCTTTCCCGTGCCTCTAATCCCATGGTGGGGAACAGATATTCCCTCCACGTGAGCGTGGCAGGTGTGGATGCAAGCCTGGAGCAGCCACCTCCCCTTTGAGCAGAAGCCTCAGTGCTTCCTGCCGGCTTTTGGGGCTGATGGAGCACACCAGGGTAGCGATTTCTGGGCAGATTGGCTGTAAATGCCCTTGGAAATGTTATTTTTCCAGGTGAGGAGGAGCCCATCTTGGCAAAGCTGGGCAGCTGTCCCTCCCTGCCAGCTCTGTCCTCCCTTCTGAAGTGGCAGGTGGAGGCTGTGTCCCCCCAGGGTGAGGACAGGATCCAAAGGCACGGCTCAGCCTGGAGGAGCAGCGTCCTCCTGGGCTTGGCTCTGGGTTTCCTGCTGATGGAGGGGCTCCTCTGTCCGGGGCACCCACAATTACAGCCCTTCCCAGGAGCGCTGGGCCGTTCCCATCCCAGTCCTGCCTTGCCCATCTGGGCAGTCCCAGCAGTGTCCCTGCTGCTCCTGCGAGTGTTGGCTCCAGAATGCTCCATCCCTCGGTGCCACACGGCTGCAAAAGGCCACTGCAGATTCCCCCCTTTCAGCTGGGATGGGAAGTCATTAAATGGGTTGCATCAGGAGTTTCTGAATGCGTGTGGCAGCAGGACAAGCTACCATTTGCACCGAGATGCAATTTGAAGTGGAAATTGAATGTTGGACACCACAGTGGATTAATGGCACTATCAGCTTGGCCATTAAGTGCTAAAAATACTGGGCTAGAGCCTCCTGTGTGATGGCAAACCCAGACTGACTCTGAGGCAGGTGCAGAGAGGGGAAGAAGCTGTGTCTGCACAAAAGACACCAAAATGTGAGCCCTTCTTTTCAAGAGGATTTCTCTGCTCAGCACTGGAAAACCTCCACGATCTGGAATGTCACAATACATTTTGTATTCTCATCTAATATGTGTCTGCTCCTCAGCTCTCAGCTCCTGCTTCGTGCCCAGGGATGCAGGTGGTGAGTGGGATTGTGGCAGTGCAGAGCAGGGCTCTGCTCTCGCATCCCCCCAGTGCTGCAGTGGGTTTGTGTCCTGGCAATGCTGCACTGCACCTGGGGGGTGAAAAATTGCCAAAATGATGTCACACATCCCTACCCTGGATCTCCCAGACAGTGAAGTCTGCTCATCTTGGACAGGAGAGCAGAGCGAGAGCAGAGCATTGCTCCAGTCCGTGGTGTGTAAAATGAAACAACAGCTTGGTTCAGGTGCCCTTTCCATCAGAGCCTGGTGAGGAGAAGGCTGGGAGTGAGGGATGGGAGATGTCTGTGTGGATTCCCCAAGTTTTCCCTTGTCCGTTGCTCTTCCCTCCTCTTTGCCCAAGGCCTCGAGGGGTGAGGCTGCAGCCTGGGCTGTGCCCAGGGCTGCTGTCAGTGGAATCCACGAGGGAAAACACAGCTGGAGTGGAGCTTTGGGCTTTGCTGGGTCAGGGTGAGTCAGGGAGCTCGTGGTACACCTGAGTGTTTCCTTAGCTCTGTTCATGTCCAGGAAGTGTCATCTTCTGCTTGAATCAGTGACTGAAACGCCCTCCTCCCCTCTTGTCTCGGGCTCTGCAGTCCCTGATTCATGTTCCCATCTCCAGGCATTGTGAGAGTACATTTATTTGACACCCACGGAGCAGAGTCCCCTTTCAGCTGTGTTCTTGTTTATTCCCTGGACTCAAACCCCAAACCTGTTGTTTTTCCATCCCCTGGTGTGTGAGGGACAGAAGTCCTTGGTTGCTGTCCCTGTAGTTGCTACGCAACTGTCACCTCCTGCCTGTGCTCCCATGCCATGTCTGAGCCCAACAGCAGCTGGGGCCAGAGGTCAGGGGACAGCGGGTGCTTGGGAGGGAAAACATCCCTTGCACCATTGTTCATTCCCCCCCGTCATGGATATTGTACCTCCTTCCCATGTTTTATTCTTTCGGCCTCCAGGCCAGAATCCCTGACCTGTTTTGTTCCTTGCAGGAGGAGAGGAAATGTGTGTTTCAAAAACCTGGCATGACTCAGGCTCTCACAGCTGTGGTGATCATACAGGTGGTAAAGAAAGATTGTGGGTTTGGCCTCCACAATCACCCTCTTCTGAGTATTTCTTAGGAGGAGCTTTCACACCCCCAGAAGTTTCTAGAGACAAGGGGTGATTGTTATGCTTGCTTTACTTGACCCCCCAGACTGATTCTGACTGCAGAAGTGCCCTGCATCCTCCAGAGGGATTTACTGGAGGTGGTTCTGGCGATGTGCTTCAGGGCATCACTTAGCTGAGAAATAGAAAACTTTTGGGGTGCATCTTGAGTTCAAAACTTGTGCTGGCTCTGTGTACAAACTCCAGCACTTGAGTGTGCTGCAGTTAAAAGCTGTTCTTTAACTAGGACAGGTTTTACTGAGGAAAACACCTTCTATAATGCTAATTAAAGAAACCCTAAAAATGACGTTAAAACAGGTCCAGATTTGACAATATTTATCAGCAGCCTCATCCTTTCTGAGCGTGTTCAGAGGAAAATGCCTCTGAGCTGTTCTGTATTCTGGGCTTCTGACCGGTGCCCTTGCCAGGGGTGTGCAAGACCTAATTTCCCTTCCTTTCTTTGCCAGAAAAGATGAGAGAGTTCACGAGCACCAAGCTGGATTTGTCAGGGCTTTGCCCTGTGCTTTGTGCTCTGGGCACAGACCTTTCCTTCAGCAGCAGCCTCTGATACAGCCCTGCCATCATCTCTGCTTATCTGCCCGTGCCAGGGCTGCCCTTCCCTGGCTGAGGATTCCAAACCTGAAATGATTCTCTAGCCCAAGAATCTGTAATGGAAGTTTTGTGTGCTTCAATCACAGCAGATGGATCCTCAAAAGAATTGTGAGCAGCTCTTAAAAAAAAATGTCAGGACAACCCGCCCCGAGCCCACAAGATGCAAGGGTTAAATGTGGAAATTAGATTTATTGTGGTGTCTCTTACTGAGGAGGGTTTCATTCATGTTCTTTCCTGAAATAACTCCCTTTCTAAGAAAATAAGCAGTAAATAAGAGCATGTCAGCAGAGTTAATGAAATATTGGCTGTGATGAAGGCGAAGGTTTGGCTGCTTTAGCTACCAGCAGGAATGAACAATTTTCCCAGGTGAAAACCTCTGCCATGTTTTACAAAGCAGATAAAAGCAAGGTTGATTTAATTTTTTTAAAATGCTATTATTGCTCAGTTGTTTCTTCACCAGTGAAACTATTTAATCTTCAGGGAAAGGTAAAGAGAAAGTAACATTTACTGCTAAATGTGGATCATGGAGTTTTCTAAGAGAATTCCCCTGTGAGGTTGTTGAATGAAAAATCTTGTTTAACGCTTGACATGAGATTAAGCTGATAATGGCTGATAAATGCATATCACTTCCCTTTATTTTCACTCTTTCTCAACAAGAGTTTCTGCCAGACAAAAGTGGAGATTTTAAAGGAAATTAGAGGATAATAAGCAGATGGTTTCTCCCATGCAGCACGGAATTATTACTGTCCTGTATTTCCAAGTAGCCAAAACAGTGAGTGAAAAACTCTTGAAGAGCTTTTATCTTTTTATTCTCTATAGAAAAGGACTTAAAAGATGAAATACTTTCTCTTAGCAAAGCAAACTCTGCTGGTTTTGAATTCTGTGCACATTTCTGGAGTGTGCATTGGGGCTTTGATTGGGAATAGCTGTAAACACGGGCTGGAATTCATCACCTGGGCACTTCATGGTGGCTGCTCAGCACTCTGCTGACCTGCAGAGCTGCTCAGTGCTCAAGAGCTGCCTCAGTAGAGTTGAAGTTTTTGATGATGGGATACTTGACAAAATAAATGAAACTTCAGATCTGATTCAGCACATGGCTTGTACAGCATGAACTGCTTGGCTACTGACTTAATTCAAGAGAAAACCTGTTTGCTGCTTTTCACTGAAACGTGGAGAGGTCACTGGTTATAATAAATAGCAGAAACACGCTTTGGGATATTTTCTATGATTACATAAAATGATTATAAAATGATATAAAATGATATAAAATGATTTCTGATTTATGATTATAAAACGCCAAAAAAAATCTGGAATTAGGAGCCTCACAAGAACCTGGCATGTGATGAAACCAAAGTAAAGACATGGGTGATTAAGTTCTGTCTACTGAAATGCTGTGTTTTTCTTCCATGTCTTGAGGTAACAGCTTTCCAAGAGCAATTTTAGTCTCGTCAGAGTCACAGGCTTCAGGATCACTTGCAATATCAGGTATCAGATGTGATCATGGAAAGATTTCTGTGGTCTTCTTCCAAGAAGTTGTAGTTCCTACAGCTCCCAGTCATGCCCAGAGCTAATAATGTTATTTTCTAGTCTGAGGCAAGAATGAATCTGACATCAGCTGTGGTCAGTGGAAGTTAAATTTGTCTGCACCACGTTGCTGGCAGAGATTTTCAAACTGGAAGAGTGAATCCTCACCTGACCCAGCTGAATCCCTGCTGAAGCCAAGCGCCGGGAATTTGCATCCTTTAGGATGTTATCCACTGAGTTTTCCTTCAGCCCTGGCTGGAGCAAAAGCTCCAGCACTGCAAGCGAGGAGGCAGCCTGCCAAACTCTGTGATTAGTGGGGAGAAGGAACACGAAACCGTGATTGCAATGAGGGGGCTTTCAGATGAGGGTTTCTGTAATTTCAGCCAGTTAAAAGGTTAATTTAAACAGACTCAACTTTGGGACATTTTGGATGATTTTCCTTCTCATCCTTGGCTAAGAGGAGACAAAGCAGACCTGATTGCAAAACACTTACCAGCACCTGCAGGTGCTTCTCATGTTGAAGGGATTTTAAGTGCTTTAGGCTAATAATGCTCAGTGTCAGTTTTGTTCTCTCATTTACAGTGTGAGAGACAAGCGGACGTGATTGAGCCAGCTGCATTCTGCTCTTCAGCTTCATCAGGGCCAAATATCCCTGGAATATCTTCCTCATCTCCCTGGAAGCTTCACAAATCTCATTGCCCTGTGGTGCTGGGGCTGAGGGATGGGTGCATTTGGCCTTTTCAAACCTGATTGCTGCTGCTGCTGCTGACCTGGACCAGAGAGAACTGAAAGGCTTTGGAGGCTGGCAAGCTGTAAAGATGATTTTACTGAGCTGTCAGGTGCTGTGGATGGATGGATATGGGGACAAATTGTTCTGCTGATGTTGAAGTGCCTCTGTTTGTTGCAGTATTTGCAGCCCAGTGTCGCTGCTTTGCAGACAAGCAGGACAGAAAAAAGCCCCACAACCAGACCCAATCCTTTAATTTTATTCACCAGTCAGGTCTAACTTCTGCCTTTCTAATTTTTTCCAGGGGTTTCCTGCTCTAATCCTTTTGTGTTTGGAAGATGCTGCCCTGTGGTTATAAAACAGTCCAACTTCAGTGCTTTTATCTGCATTGTTTCTGCAAATAACTTCTAGAACAGAGCGAGGCAATCTTTGCTTCTTTGTTATGGTTTGGGGATAACCAGGAATTCGCTGCCCTCCAAAATGTTGCTCCTCAACATTAAAATGGGATTTAAATGCTCTTCAGGGTTAGAGAAGTTCCCTTTCCCAGATTCTGCAGCTTGCACTGCAAGCCAGCTGTTGTGGGTAATGTCAGACTACAGGGTGTCAATACAGAACATTTCCTGTCAGAAACAGAACTGTCTTGATTTAGAAAGCAAAACAGATTTGGAAAACCAATGTGATTCATGTGACCTTGTATGGATTTATTATGGAAAGCAGAAGTGACAACTAGTTATTCACACAATTTCTTTCCTTCTTTTTCTTTTCCGTTGAAGTGTACAAGGTTATTTACACATCTTTGAGTTTAATAATAATCTATAGTTAAAGGTTTCTGAATAGCACATTTTCCTGCTTGGCACAAAAGAAGAAGATGAGGTTTAAGGTTTTGATTGCTCTGAATATTGTCTTGACAAGAAAAGGGCTTGTCATGAAAAGGTTACATCTGTCACTCATCCTGCACCCCGTCTGATGGCAGAAATAATGGAATTGCAGCTGATTTCACACTTTTGTGGCTGCTTAGAAACTTCCCAAAGTGTTTTGCAGCCTTGCTCTTCCAGGCCAGCACCTTGGAGGACGCAGGTGCCAGAACCTGCAAGGCAATCAGGCCTGACCTGAGGAGCTCCCTCGTTCACAGAAGGGTTTTGTGTCACTGCTCCACAAGCTCTTGCAGAGGGGCAGAACCTTCAATTCCCTCCTCCTTCTCTTGAATCCCCTTTTTAAATCTGTGCTCTCTTATTGTCTTCTGTATATTAGTTATTAACTAATTTTTATATAAATGCATAATAGATGTGTCTGGATACAATATATAGAGATAATATTACTTAGGATTTTCTTCATTTGAGCCTTGCCACCTTGAAAGGCTCGTGTGGAAGGTCTGGAGAGGCTCTGTGCTAACAGTGTGCCCAGAGATCTGGCACTGCTGTAAATTCACCCCCTGCCTCGTGGGTTATTGTTCCTTCCCTGGCTAATTAAGTGTCAGAGCATAAAATACTGCTTTGAGCATTTTGCAGAGAAGAGCTGAGATTCGAAGCCAGGGCACCTCATTCCTATATCTTAACTACAAGATACCTTTTTTTTTCCCTCCTCAACGTTCTCCTTTCCCTCTCACTCCATGAAAAGCAGAGCAGGAAGCTCATTCAGCCTGGGATCTGAGCTTCGTGTTTTCTCCTCTGTAGCAGGGCAGGCATTTTTCTGGAAATCTGTTCCTTAATTTCCCTGCAAAGTGGGAAGTGAGGAGTGACCACAGCCAAGCTGTGCTGCCTCCCCCTGCCCTTCCCATTCCTTAGCAGAGAGCCTGGTGATGAATGAGCCAGGTGAACTCCCTGAAACTGAGGCTGGAGTTTCAAAGAGCTCTCAGTAGCAGCCTGTCCCTGGCAAACGTGGGGGGCTGAGGTATCCCCAGAGCTGCTACGAGCACCGACCCAGGAGGGAGTGCAGCTGAGTGCTCCCTGCATTGCAGAAGAGAGGATAATGATGAATTCCTCCTGGAGGGAGCACTGCCAGGGCAGGGGCTCCTTTTAGCCCATTCCAGCGTTTTGTGGCTGCTGCTGCCACCCAGGGCTGTGCCCTCAGGGCTCTGCCCTTGGGGATGCCCTTCCAGCCACCGTGCCCAAGGGGCTGCCCAAAGGCAAGGTTTATGTCCACGGCTTTCCTCATTTGAACAGCGATTCTGTCAGTCGTTTTCAGAGCCAGCATCGAGGAGAGCTGGCTGGGGTTCTGTGTGTCACAGCTTTGGAAAAGACGGCCCTGCAGAGGTGCTTGCTAAAATTTGGGTGATTCATTGCCTTGCTTGGGGTTTAGATTACACCACGGGGTGTAAAAAGGGTGAGGATTTGGGGGAGTGCTTGGATTTTGTGTTTGCAGCACTCCCGACTGTGGGCTGCAGTAGAATTCCCTGTGCAGGGCACAGATGGACGAGGAGCTTCAGTGGCATCGCTGACCTGGGGCACAGTGGCTGAGGGGAACCCTTTGCTTTGTTCTCCTCTTGCTGCCCAAGACTGAAAACAGAGGAGGGGACTGGACCAGAGCTGTCCCTGGCTGTGGTGTCAAGACCAGACAAAGGAGGAGAGGGGGAGGAGGCAGCTGCAATCTCCTGTTATATTTTAAAATATTTTGTCATTTCAAACATTTTTTTTTTTTAATATTTAGTTTGCCAAAACAGGAGTATCTGTTTTGATTGATGAAAGGATTGAAATTTCAAAGGGACATTGCAGGAGAAGGGGCATCTCTTGGTCACAGAGCTCTTTCTGGGAGGAAAAGGCCCTCCTGGACTAGAGAGGACCCTGATTCTGTACCCACTCTATGCCTCATTAAAGGCTGCTGCTGTTTCCCAGCTTTCAGAAGATGATCTGGCTTCCCTCAGGATTGCTTTTGTTCTCTCTTTGACTCCACATCCAATTCCTTGCTGTTCCAAACCTTTCAGCACTCGCTGCTTGCCCAGCTGTGCCCAGCCATTCCCAGGAGCCATTCCCTGGACACAGTCACTGGAGAGCCCGTGGTTTTTCTGACTCCTCTCCGTTAAACCCACAAACTCCTCAAAGGTTCTGCTTTATGATCCACTTTTCAATAGCCTGAAATCAAGGCAGTGTCTGGTGCCACCTTGTGTCACAGAGGAGCAGATCTGTGGAGCTCTCACCTCCCCTGGGCATTGGAATAACGGGGGTTTAACTTCTGGACTTTGGGGTGCAGCACCAGAATGAACAAGGTGAGATCACCAGGGAGATTCAGAGGGGGAGACTTTTGTATGAAATGTGTTTTAAGCAGTTGAAAAATGAGCTAAAATATGATTTGGTGCAGTGATGCTTTGGCTTTTCCTGGAATTGTTCCAGGCCAGGTTGGACAGGGCTTGGAGCAACCTGGGATATTGGAAGGTGTCCCATGGCAGGCGTGGAATGAGATGAGCTTTAAATTTTTTTTCATCCCAGGGGATTCTGTGATTCCATGATTTCCTTTATTACTGTTTGTTGCACACCGTGAGGAGCTCAAAGGAAATTGCTCAGGTAGATGAAGAATTGTTATTTTCAGCAACATGTGGGCTGTCCCTTTCCTCTCCTGGACGCTGACCATGAACCACTGTCAAAGGCAGAAAGCTGCTGGAAACATTTTTGTTGTTCAAAATTCAGCAAGGGCCAAGTTTGTGCATTATCAAGTCACAAAGGAATTAATAATAGCTCTGTTGCTAATTACTGATTTGCTTTATTTATGTATCAATATTTGCTTTATGTATCAATGTATTTGCTTTATTTATGCCACTGTGCTTTGCAGATGTATTGTACAAAAAAGCGAAGAATAAGAAAAGCCAAAAAATGACACTTCCATCGATCAGACCTCGTGTACCAACTTCTTCCTTGTAATGAGTAGATGTATTTTCTCTGCCTCCAAGTTCCTACCTTTATTTTTTTTCCTTTTCTGGATTCTCCCACTATGCATTCAAAATAGTGAATTAATTAAAAAATTAGCTCGTGTTACCTGAAAAAATTTTAAACCCACATTTTATGGGAAAATATTTCTCTTGTGGTGTATCTGGGGAAACATGGTGAAAGTTTAAATTTTCTTCATGAGTGAGGGTGCTGCAAAAAGGGGCAGAATTTGTGCTGAGCATCACTAGGTGTCACCCTCGACCTGAATTTAGTTTCACAGACTCACTTGTCAGACGTTTTTATTTTAAATTACTCATCTTCTGTTCTCATACAACCCTCTTTTATCCCCCCCACTGAATTCCAGTTCTGTGCAGCACGAATGTTTTGTGCATCAATATTTTCCTTGCTTAAAACCAGAATCAAAATTCGGCCAAATGGAAACAGCTGGAATTTGCAATACCATCAATTTCTGTGCTAGATAAGCACTGAGGAAACAGAAAAAGCAAAACCCCCCGGGAGCAGGGCTTCTTTCTAACGTGTCTGGTTGGTTTTTGTTCAGATCTTGTTGGGATCTCCATCATGGGAAATGAAGAGGAATGTGAGGTCAAAGCCCCATGAAGTCACGAGGAGCTCTGACTTCCTCTCTGTTCCAGCACCATTCCACAGGGAAAAAAAAAAAGAAAGAGCCCTTTTATAAAACAGGTTTAGGCAGTAATTTTCAGGTGAAGCAAGTTTTCAGGGAAAGGCTTTGTTTTTCAGCTCTGAAATACTTTGTGAGATCATTCCAGCCCTGCTGGAACGTTCATGCTTGAATGAGAGGCAAAAATGTGTCTACAAAGTTCATGCTATATTTATTTATTTATTTATTTATTTATGTAAAGAATCATTTCATTCAGCTCTCATTTTTTAACCTGAAATAACTTATTTCATTATATCTATTCTTTAGGTATGAAAAGGTTTGGGAATATTCTTTAATGAAATAAAAAAATTTCTTTTGCCTATTAAACACATATTTAGGTTGACTGAAAACAGACTGGTCATAGGTTTGGGGTTTTCTTTTCTTTAACTTCCACAAAAAGCACAAAATGATGAGTTCACACGTGGTTATCCACAATATGCTGTTGGAAAACCCTTTGGGGTTTAGAATTTCAGGCAGCAGGCAGGGAATTTGATTTCTGGCTGGGAAGTCACTCCCAGGACTGTGAGATAACAGAACCCAGGAGTTTGGAATGGATGTTCACACCTTGTGGCTGGAAGGAAGTTTGGGAAAAGGTGTTCCTGTGAGTAAATTGGAGAGAATCCAGCCTTTTTAGCCTAAAAACCAAAAGGTTTAAGGAGAGAATTGGGATTGTTCAGCCTGGAGAGGAGAAGCTTTGGGGTGACCTAAATGTGGCCTTGCAGGGCCTGAAGGAGCTGCAGGAAAGGTGGAGAGAGAGGATTTACAAAGGATGGAGGGACAGGACACAGGGAATGCCTTCACACTGCCAGAGAGGAGGTTCAGGTGGGATATTGGGACGAAATTCTTCCCTGTGAGGGCAGGGGTCCCTGGCACAGGGTGCCCAGAGCAGCTGTGGCTGCCCCTGGATCCCTGGCAGTGCCCAAGCCCAGGCTGGACAGAGTTGTTGATGTTTTTCTGCAGCCAAACCTGCACTGCTGGCCCAAAACATTTACCTCGTGCGTTGTTCAGACAATGCACAAAGAGTTCCTGTTCTTCCATGTTGATTCCAAGCCCTTTCCCCCATCGTTTCCATCCCCACTGGAGGGTGGTTGATTCCAGCAGGGAATTTTCCCAGCTGTTTGCTGCAGCTCATGATTCTGCCACATGCTGGAATCGATTCACTGAGAGCAAAAAAAAAAAAAGGAAATGACACCAGAGCCTGTATTAAAGGAAGGTGTAATTAACGGCTTCAGATTAATTGGAAATGTTTGCTGCAAGAGCAGCAATTGAACTCTGTTCTGATTAAGTGCTTTCTCCCAGGCTCTGTGGTCTTGCAGAACGTGCTGCTCTCCAGGCAGCAGAGAGGAAAAGACCCTCTCATATCTCTGCAGAGCCTTTGTGAAAGAAACCTCTCATTTTCCCACTCTGAAATGTTCTGTGCTGCTATAATCACGTTATAAAGAGAAGTTCCTTGGGATTCTTTAATTTAAAAAGAAAATCGTAGCTCCTCAAGGGCTGAGGACTCTTAGAGGAATAGGCCAGTACTAGAAATGTGATTCTGAGTGAATTAATTGCTATTTTATTTTCACCAAATGGCTTCAGATAGCTGTCAAAGAAACACGTTTCCAATGATTTTTTTTTCCAGTTTAGTGAAAAATTTCCATCTGTCACGCTGGACATGGAGCAGTCAGAACTGAGGACACTGAAAGACAATCTTTTATTAAATATTTCTTTAGAAGGCCTGGATTTAGTCAGGCCCTGCTACATTATTGGCTGTGTTAAGCTAACACTCCTTCAAAGACTTACTTTTAATCAGTTCAAATGATTAAACCCTGTTTATATTAGCATATATTGACCTTCCATTTAATTTCCACTGCCTCAGGTGATCTGGGAGAGTTCATTCCTAATCCTTTCTCTCCCACTTCTCACTCCAGAGCTCTGGCACTGATGGGTGGGATTTGTACCCATGGGGTGGGGGCTGAGGCAGGACCAGCCCTGGGCTCAGGGCGATCCAGGGGCACCTGCTCCACCCTGACCTCCTCAACTTCCTGTCTTGTTTCTCTTAAAAAGCTGCTTTTAGACCAGCAGAGGAAGGAGACCCGTCATCAACCCCAAATGTTTTCAATTCCTGTTGCTGCTCAAAAACTCTGCTTTGCAGGTGACGCTTCAGAGCTTTTGATTTTTCCCCTCTGCCTCTGCTTGGAGGAGAAGAAATTTCAGAATATGGAGAGTTCACCTTCCAGCTGTGTCTCTCCAGAACTTTTAGTCTCCAGATTGATTTTGACATGGGTTTGTGGTGTTGCAGGAGTCACCATAGAAAGGTGGGGAAGCCAAGGTGTGTTTTCCCTGGAGCTGCTGAACAATTTTTGTCAGGGCTGGGGTTTGATTCAGCAATGCCTTCCTGGTAATTCCCTCCCCTAATCACAATTCTCTCCTCCAGTACAGACAGCAAAGAAGAAGTTTAAAATGCTGTTTATCTTTAGAGGAATCTTGTGCATTAAGCTGCAGGTGCCTTGGTGCTCCCATCCAATATGCAGATATTCATGCTGGAGTCTGGAGATGTGCTGGAAATTGCTGCTGTGCATAAAAACACTGCTGGGAACATTGAACTCTGTGTTTGTAGCTCCTCAGGCAAACTTCCTTACGTTTAGCATGGAATTTATTTGGGTAACTAACATATGCTGGGTGTTCAGACAGATGCAATGTAATAAATCATAATAAATAGTAATAAATCATAATTTCAGCATTCAGGGCTTGGTGATTTCAGGAAGTCACTGGAACATAAATATCAGTTCAGGAAAAGCAAACAGCTTCTAAATTTTTTTGGTCTTTTCACAGAACTGCTGTAAGGAAGCAAAGCATCATTATTGTTTCTTTCAGTTCCCAGCATAAAAGGAAGTAACACTTAATAAAAGCCATTGGCTGCAAGATTTCATAAGAGAGAGAGGCAGAGCACGAGCAGCATGCTGTGGAGAAGCAGGTGTGATTCATGAATAAACTGCACTTTGCAGCCCTGTAGGATACTGATGAAACAAATAGAATTTCCCCAGACATGGATAATACAAGAACAGCAGACACTTTTTCACAGGTAAAGGCAGAAAGTGTTATGGCTGGTGTGGAAGTGCTGCTTGTTGCGCGTAGCTGGAGATGGTTTATCAGAAACTGGGAATGACTTTGTGCTTCATTGGCAAGGAATTTGCAGCAGGCTGTTTGATGTAATGGACTATTATGTGATATGGGCTCAGACTGGACTCATATATCAGGGAGTGTTTGCACAAGATGTGTAGGAGACCATATTTTTCTGTGCTTTATTCCTGAGAAAGGTGAAACGTGAAAAGTTTTCCTGATACAAGGAGAGAAAATCAGTCTTTCTCTTGCCATGCTAGGGAGGATTTATTAACACTGTATATTATCTGTGCTAAAAATTTCCATAAGGTAATTGGAGGGGAGAAAAAGTGCTTTATATTATAGGCAAAAGCAGTCTTTTGATAATCCTACTGGAATCTGAGGTGATTGATCTGCCAGAGCTGAATATACATCAGCTTGCAGCACTGTGGATTTGTCTGAGTGCCTGCCACGCACAGGGACTTGGAGCATTGTGCTTGTTTCAATATTTGCATGTTTGGAAGTCTCTTACCTGGAGAACTGAGCAGTGGGAAGCTCCTCTCTGACTGGGACAGCTGATGGGATTGGCAGAGGGAAAAGAGAAACCAGGGAAAAGCAGGACTGTGTTGTGTGCAGGGTCTGAGTTCTCCAGGAGGGCAAAGTGTGAGGGCTGGGCAGGATCCAGCCCTGCTTGCACAGCTCCCCTTGTTCCTCAAATATGAGAGATTTGCTAGGGCAGGCTCTGGAAAACCCCAGAGCAGTTAAACAAATGGGGAGGAAAACCCATTTATTGCTCTTTGTGTTGTCAGAGGGGGAAAAGGGCAGGGGCTGCCTCTGGTCACCTCCACACAGCAGCAGCCCCCTGGGCCTGGGAGGTTTCTGAGCAGGGCAGTGACATCTGATCCAAAGGCTGAATTCCTGAGCTAGACAGACAATAATTGCCCCACCTCAGGTGATAGCACCTGAAATGTAACAATTGCAGCTCTTATCTGGCACTGCTCCTGGCTGGCAAAGCCTGAGGGCTGGGGAGGATCCAGCCCTGTTTGCACGGCTCCCCTTGTTCCTCAAATGTGAGAGTATGGATGCTGAAACCTGGGCTGCAGAAAGATTCTCCTCTTTTCTGCCTCTGTCTGTGAGAAAGTCTCTGCTTTCTCACAGATACTGGCTGAAAAACAGGAGTTTCTGTAAACAAATCCCTTTATCTTGCAACCTGTTCTTGCAGAGGTTGTTGTGGTTCTAACTAGAAAATATTTAGAAATGGGTGTCTTGGAATTTGACCAATCCCCTCAAGGGATGGATGGGCAGAGGCCCAATTGCCTTATGCCACTTAACACACCTTTTGTGAACTAGTATATAAAAACCCCTGGAAATTATTAAATTTGCTTCCTTTCATCTCTGACCCTGGGATTCTGTGTTTTCCTTATTTCACCGTCCTGACTCGACAGTGACATGAGAGATTTGCTAGGCTGGGCTCTGGTGGTGCTGAGGCGCTGGGGTCTCTCTGGAGGAGCTGTTGATGCCAGAGGGGTTGGAAAGGCACAAACCCAGCCCTGGAAGGGTTTTCCCTTTCGCTGCTGCCCGTGGCTCGTGTGTTTATGGCTCGGCACAGACACAGGCACGAGCGGGAGGTTGGGAATCCCCGATCTTCCCCCTCGTGCTGCTGGGCAGGTCGGGGGCAGCACAGATGTGGAAACAACCAAATGTTTGCTACCAGCAATGAGAACCAGCAAACAGGAAACCACGGCCAGATGGTGCCACCTTTCACTGGCTTTCACTCCCCCAGGCCTGCAGTAGAGCACGTGCACAAAGCTTGTACGAGCACCAAAATACCCACAAAGCGAAGCTGTGCCTGAGAAAAACGAGTCTTAAACTTCTTGTCCTTTTAAAAGTTGGCTCTGTCATCCTGGGGCTTTTCATCTGAGTCTTCTGAGGGCTGATAAGATCATGGTGCAAGGTGGCATGGCTGTCAGACCTTTTGCTTTTCCACCCTGCTTTACTTTAATCAACTGCTTTAAAGTACTTTATCCGCATGGATTTCCCCTACAATTTTCATTAGACTTTTTCTTAAAGGCCACCTCTCTTAGGTGATTGATTCCACCCCCTCCCCCCTTTTTTTTTTTATTTCCCTGGTCTTTTCTGAGGTAGCTTAAAGTGGATTTTCCCTGCATACTTACCAAGGGATCAATTCCATTTAAATGAGGCCAAATGATTCCATATTTTCTGATCTGTGTATTCATGAACGTGCCCCCAGCCTTGGCAGCAGCTCTGGCAGCCCGAGGGACAGGGGTGAAGCACATCCTGAGGTGTGTCCTCCTCATCACCCAGACAAAGGTGAAGCCCCTCAGGTAAATTTCCTGTTCCTGAGCCATTTGGAGCTCCATGTGTCCTGTTTCATTCTCAATATTGCCCAAATTCCTCTAACTGGGTGCACAGTGAATATTCCCAAGCCTTTTTTTGAACAGAAATTATTTTGTGACTTTAGGCCCAGCTTAAAATGATGTCCAGGTAGATGACCCTGAGGAGTCTGCCCCTGTTTGGAAAACGTGGTGTATTTTTATAGGCAAGTATTCAGAACAGAACAAAACCATTATGCAGACAAGGATCATATCCTGCTAAATCTGCTGGAGTTTAGGAGGGGATGGATAATGAGAAATCACCTCTTTTTACCTCAATATTTTGCTAGGATGATTTATTAACAAACCAGAATCCTGGGGAAAGGAAAAGTCAGGTCAGAAATGTTACACCAGCAGATGGATGCTCGTTGGGGTTTTTTTTTTTTTTTGCAAGCTCTCAGTCCATGTTTTGATTAGAACATAATGAAGGGTTTGTTCATTAAATGTTCCAGCTAATTAATGTGGAACTCATGGAGACCCTGGATGCTCAGTTAAACGTGTGTGAAATCAGTGCTGCTTTCTCTGTTGCACTTCATACCTTTTGCTTAGCAGGTGTTAATGTGATTTAATAAACCTCCAGCATAATGAAATCTCTTGTTCAGCATTTAATAATTTTAGCAGCCCAGTTCTTGCTTGATATGAATCTTTCCTTTACAAGACATGAGGGCACCAGATGAGATTGGGAGCCTGTGAGCAGCAGGATGCATGTTTTCCTCCAAAATAATTAGATGTCGCTGTTAAGTAGCCCAGTGATCTTTGTTTCTTCTCAAGATTAATTTGACTATCACGTTAAGAAGCAAATATGATAATCCTTGATACTTCTTATCACTGTGGATTATTTTAATTACCATAGCTAAAGGCACAGAATGTTATTATTTTAGCAGCAAACTGAACAGCTCCTGTATGAGCCACCTTCTTTATTCCATTTTAATCCATTTTGTAGCAGAGCATTTAAATTATACCTCAGCACACCAAGAAATTGCTGGGTAAGTTCACACTTAAGTATTGCTTTGAAATCAAGTCTAATTTAAAATATTCAGGCCACAGGCTGTGGTGATGCCAAGGCTGCTTCTGATAAAGCAGCACATGGCCCCTGAAGGAGATTTCCAGGGAGCATCTCTGCCTTGGAAATAAAAGCTCGTGGGCTGGATGGAGCTTTCCAGAATTTTTAAATCTCTGACTGCCCCTTTCCCCTGGAAGAGCAGAGAAACCTTCTGTTCTTTGCAGGCTTGGACTGAATTAAAGTGCAGAACGAGCGTGCAAAACGTGGGTCGAACCAGGAGCAGGTCAGACATGGCTCAAAGCATTTGTTTAATTCTTCTTGAGGATGTTTAGTGGTGGGAGACTCCATAATTTTCCCTGGGTGGCTCAGTGTTATCCTTATATTTTCCAAACATCTCAGCAGAACCTCTTTTGCTGTAATTTATCCCCTATTTCTCCTTACCCACCACACAGGGAGCCGCCTGCTCCTTCCCTTCTGGCAGCAGCTGTTTATGAACCTGCAGCCTGTGCCTGCCCCAGCCTTCCCCAGGCTCCAAAATCCCAATCCTTCCTCCCTTCCCTTGTAAATCCTCTTTTTCCAAAGCTCTAATTGCTCTCATTGTCCTGAGCTGGACGCCTCCAACTCTTTTCTGGAGGCATGGAAAACTTCCCCCCTATTCCAGCAGGATCCTTTGTCAGTGCTGAGCACTCTGTGTTCTGCTGCTGTCTGGAATCTCCCCGAGGGAAATTCCCTTTTATTGCAACAGCACCATGCTGGGAACTGGTGTCACTGTGCAAGCTGCTCAAACTTCTGGTCTTTTTCTGCAAAAAACGTGTTCTTCAGCCAGTGCTTGTGAAGCTGGCAGTTCCTGCTGAACATCCTGATTTTTGTTTTTCCCCCCTGCTTGCTGAATTATAGATTATTGCTGCTCTCATTTGTCAAGGTTGTTTGGAATTTGAAGCCCCTTCGCAGTTCTTTCCACCTGCCCGTCAAAATCTGCAAATTTAATGAACATAATCTCCAGTCCTTCAGCAGATCACTGATGAAACAGTGAAGGGCACAAAACAAAGTCAATCTCCTGTGCAAGCAGCATCACTCAATTTATCCTGAATTTCCATGGTGAAATTACTGCCCAAGTGCCATTTCCTGATGAGTTCTCAGAGCTGTTGGAGCAGGAGGGTCCCTGCTGGTGATTGAGGGAAAATCCAAAGTGTTTATCTCATGTGAGACCTGTAAAGTGTCAGTTTTTTTCAGAGGGAATTTTAAGAAATGTCAAGGCTTTGAGATTCCTCAATGTGGTGCTATTTTCAGTACTGAAAATAGTTTAAATTGTTGTTATTGTAGCTGTGCTATGGACACGTCACTGGGCTCCAGTTTATATGTTCATATTTTTGACAACTTTTCTTTGAGATTTTTTATGTTGCTATAATCAATCACTCCATACCTTCATATCAGTAAGAAATAAATTACAATAAAATATCTTTGGGCTCCTCCAGCTCCTTCTGGAAATGGCAGAATTTCCAGTGTTTTCAAGGAAATCAAGCTCCTGTTTGATGAATACCTTCTTCTTTGAATAAATGTTGACAGGTACTATTCAGCCAGATATGGATCTGAAAAAATAATGCAAAATATTATTACAGATGGATAATTTATTTGATGAATAGCAGCTCTGTTTGACAAATAATATTGGTCTGTCTCTAGGTCTGGCTACAAAAGATGGTATTGCCACACAAAAATACCACATCAGTCACCTGGATTGATATTTCATGTAAATTAAAAGCGAAGGCCTTTCAGATACCCCAGTCCTAGGAGACATCCACTGCCCTGGAAGTGTGTGGGAGCACTCAGCACATTTTGGGCCAAGTTCAAACCTGGTGGAAGTGAATAAATTAGGAGATGGAAGTTGATAACACCAAGCTGGAGCTTTAAGGCAATCCAGATCGTGTCTGTCTTTAAAATCACTTATAGGACACGTTCAGCATGCAGGCAGAGTGCAGTTCAGCCAGATTTATGCCCCAAAATGAATGAATTCTCTGTAAAGCCACAATGAACCCTTACCTGATCCATTCCTCTTGGGCTGAGCCCCCTTAGCCTTGGAGCATGGAAGTGCCAGGAGGGAGATGCTGCAGTGGAGGGCAGAGGATTTGGAACAAGCCCTTCCAGCCCCACCTTCCCTCTGGATCCTGCACTGCCAGGAGCTGCTGTCTCTTGCTCCTCGCAGGGAGCAGATGAGGATGTTTAATGTTTAATCAGGACAAGTGTAAGGAATGCTGAACAGCGAAGAGCTTGACTAGAACTGAATCAAAATTACTCCTCTTTGGTGCAGGGAGCAGGATTTCTTCATGACTGGGTTTTGTTGTCTCAGGAAATGATAGAGCTGGGGCAGATGAGCCGTGATCTCCTCCTGGGTGAGCCTGAGATGATGTCTCACCCAGCCAGGCTGGTGTTTGTGACAGCTGTGGTGGTGTGTGGGGCTGTGGAGCCACGTCCCTGCTCTGTGTCTCCGTGGGTGCACATGCACACATCCCAGGAGCACTTTTGCACTGGATTGCTGTCAAATTGTAGGATTCAGGTCGAGTGGTCCAAGGAACAAGAACAAGCTGAGAAAAAGACATGGAGCTCCAATTCCCCTGCAGGCAGTGCAGGGAAAGGGTTCTCAGGTGACAAGACAGGGGTGGATCATCCCCTGGAGAAGCCCAGGGAGCTCAGGGGGCTTCAGGGAGTCAGAGCCATCCTGTGACCCTCTGGGGGAGTGAACCAGTGTTTATGGCAGGGTGAAAGTTGGAAAGAAGAGCCAGAGGAACACCTTTGGTGTTTTATCCTTGAGCAGTGCCCCGTGTGCTGTGTGCTCCCCTCTGCCCTGCTCGAGGGTGACTCGGGTGATGTGGCTTTAACCCCTTTTTCTTCACTGGGTCTTGGAAGATCTGGGATCATTCCAGCAATATTTCCACAGTGTGGAGACTCCATGCAAAACCCTCTAGAGGGTCCTTTTAGGGCCTCCTGTGAGGCTGTGCTGGGGAGATGGGGAGAGGCAGGAAGGCCTGGGAGGGGTCATGTGCAGGGCAGCGTTGGCAGCTGCCCCAGAACGAGCCAGAAACCTCCTCTCTCCCCACTGAACACATTTTATTCCAGGCCAAAAATATGAAAACCTCTCCTTCCAGGGAATGTCTGGAGCCCCACGCTCTTCCTTCAATTGTGAATTCTCTCAAATCACTTGTGTGGCTCTGCTGAATTTGGGGTGGGTGATGAAAATTTAATCTGTTTTAAACAAGCTGCTTTAACCTGGCAGGTGAGTGAGCACATTATTAACACAATCTCATGTATTTCCTTAATGTGCCTGCTTTATAATAGAAGAATTTAATTTTTTTCTAAGTTTTGTTATTCAGTCTTCCATAAAACATTCAGTTTGGTTGCTCCAGTCACATTTTATTAGGCAGTGTAACACAGACTGGCTTCGTGGCATTTTGGTGGATAATATGACAGATTTTGCTTCTTTTTAAGAAGAATGTAACCAAAACAACCACATTACAAAAACTGTGTCATGCTGAGAGAAAAGCCCCAGAGGTACAAAGTGATAAAGGTCAGGATCTGATACTGGAGTCTTGTTTGCAAGTAAAAATACCATGAAACATGTGACTGTCAACAACCTAAGTGAGCCAGACAGACTCCTGACAAATAATTCTGACAGTTCTCATGAGCTGAAAAATGCCTTTTTTGCCTCTCTTTGCCTTGGAAATGTTCCCCTCCTGCTTACAGATGTGCAGAGAGTTAACAGAGGTGTAAAACAACAAGGTGCTGTTAAAAATAACCTGCCCCAAGCAGTGCCTTTTGTGTGCTCCTTGGGAATGGATTCTCTGTCAGGGGTCTGACTTCCTAACAAACCTTCCTGGATTTAAATCACAGAATGATTTGTTTCTCTTTTGCAAACACTTTTGCCCTCATCCATTATTAAGCAAATTAAGACATATTCCCTGTTGCTTTCATGTCTTGGGTAGAAATTCATTTGGGTCTAAAGGAGACACTGGTGAAGGTAAGGAGAAGGAAGAGTTGAATATTAAGTTGAATGTCTTCCTTTCTCCTTTTTTTTTTTTTAAGAAAAAGTCTTTTAAAAATTATATTTGAAAAAATGAAATTAAAATTGTCATCATGCTGCAAAAAATCTTTGAACCTTTCTCCATACAAAAAGGCCTAAGAGGCAAAAATACTTCCCAACTTCATCTCAGGAGCTGCTATCCTGAATAAATAGGATCCTGCACTTTGGAGCTGGCAGAGCTTAGCCTTAAGGGAACTGCATTTCTCAATTCAAATATATCCATATCCTTGTTTACCCACACAGAGCCTGGTCGGTGGGGAATTGTCTTGCTAAGATCTGATCCTGCCCAGTCCGTGTGAGGTGTGAATGTGTGGCCATTTAAAATTCCAGCAGCGAGTGCGGAGGTCATTGTGGGCACCTTCTGTGGATGAATTATCAGGCTGCTTCCCCCCTTTCCTCACTGTTCCCGTTTCTGTTTGCTGCTGGGAGCTGTGCCATAAGTTACCTTTATATTAGCATTGAAAATTCCAGGGCTTTAAAAACAAAATATTTCTTTTGCTGCCAGTTTTATTTGGAGGCTGTAAAAACGTGCAGTGTGTGTGTCCCCCAGGAGCTGGGTGAAAATTGGTAGAAATTTGGTAAAATAATGAGTGTTGGGTGTTGTGTGGCTTGGGAAAAGGGGAATCTGTGGGTTTACAGGATCTCTGTGGTGGGACCGGTGGTTTCCATGGGGCACATCAGCTGTGCCAGGTGTCTGGGGGGCTTGGGTGGGTGGAGGTGTCCAGGGAAGGACTGGACACGGTGGGGATCAATCACAGGTGGGACACAATGGTCTGGAAAGGTGTTTTCCAACCTCAGTGATCCTGTGTGGCTCCAAGAGGGCCGTGTTCTGCCTTGCTGGGGTGTGCAGCAGAGGAGCTGCTCTGTCTCTGGAGAGTGGTGGGTGTAGGAAAAGCAGGGCAGGTCCTCAGCAGCTCCAGCTGCAGGGGAGGCCCCTTCCCAAACCTCCTGGCCCTTCCCAACCCTCCTGCCTCTTCCCAACCTTCCTGCCCCTTCCCAACCATCCTGGCCT
>VWZW01001136.1:829801-1018428 GCA_013397115.1 Edolisoma coerulescens | reverse complement strand
GCCCCTTCCCAACCCTCCTGGCCCCTTCCCAGCCCTCCTGCCCTTCCCTTTCTCCTGCACATCCTGGGCTGGGCTCTGCACCTGCATGTCCACCCGGAGAGTTTGCAAAGAGCGCTCACAAAGCCAGGTTTTCCTGTGACAGCTCTCTCCTGGTGGCGAAGCCGTTCTCAGGGCACAGGGCGCGTTGGATCTTGGAGCGAACTGAGTCCAGATAAAAAAATTCCAACTTCCTGAGCTCTGCCTGTAAAACCCCCAGGCTCCTCCCGAGTTCCCAGCTCTGCTGATGCCGAGGGATGGATGGCACACACGGACTCTGTCTCGGAGGAAGCTGTTTGTTCCTCTGCAAAGCCCGTGGCGGTGCCTCGCCCGCGCGGTGGCAGCTGCAGCCTCCCCTCGCCCCTTTCCTTTGCTCGATCCCTCTTTGCCACTGCAGCCGCACCTGCTGCACTCGGGAGTGGCAGGAATTTGTGGGTGAGTTCATTGGCAGCTCAGCCTCCTGTTTTGGTGAGAGAAAGGAGAAGTGCAGCCCTGCCTCTCCATGCGCTTCACTGAGTCCCCGTGGCAGCTGCGCCTCCTCCGACCAACAGCAGTTTGCCCCCTCTTCACCCTGAAAATTTGAAATGCTCCTGGATTTTCTTTCATGTTGTCTTGCATGCAGAACTTTACGCTCAGGATGAGACAGGCTCCCATGCAAAATTGATGTTTTCACTTCTTGCCAGGGTTTCTAACTCAAAAAGGTTTCCCCCTGGCAGTTCCATCTCCAGAGATTACCACCACATCTTCTAAAGTTGTAAAAGCCCCTGTATATTTGATATCTTGTGGACTTTCACCGGGTTTCAAAGGGAGATTATATTTGCTGAGCAGGTTGTCAGTAGGACATAAAATATGAATGAAATTGTAATTTTATGGCAGCTACCATGGCTGTGTCACGAGCACTCTGTATCCTCCACATCCAGATGAAAAACCAGTCTCTAAAAACACTTGATTGACTTTTTTGGGTTTTTTTTCCAGTTAAGCCAGGAAAAAATCCTCAAAATTATGAACATGGTGAAAAATAAAGAAGTGAGCATTGAAGGAGCTCTGCATTTGGCACAGAAGGAGGTGTATGCTGAAAAGGTAAGGCCACTCCTTTGATGTATTTTGTAACACAGTCAGAGGTTCTGGAGACCCCTGCTGAGATGAGGAGCGTGTCTGGGTACAACCCCATCTTGGGAATCACAATCAGCCCAGTTCCTACCAAACAGGGCAGGCACGACTGGCTGGTGCTGCCTGTGTCCTGTGGGATGGATATTCCATGGAAATGCTGCTGCTGCACTGGTGGCATTACCTGGATGAAGGAGTTCAAATCCATCCAAGGGTTGTTATTCTGAGTGCTGCATCAAATACTGGATTAATAAAGGTGGGGCAGAATCACAGAATTGCAGAATCATGGGATGCTTTGGGTTGGAAGGGACCTAAAAGCTCATCTTGAACCAGCTCATCTGGTTCCATCTGCACCTCCCACTCTCCCAGGTTGCTCCAAGCCCCATCCAGCCTGGCCTGGGACGTTTCCAGGGATGGGGAATCCACAGCTTCTCTTTTCCAGGGCCTCACCACCCTCATAGTAAAGAATTTCTTCCTCATGTCTAATCCAAACCTGCTCTGTGTCAGTGTGAAGGCACTCCCCCTTGCAATGAATAATCTCTCTCCTCATTCTCGTTAACGTGATTAACCAGGGTCAGGAGGATGATTCCATCCATCTCCACA
Organism: Edolisoma coerulescens; assembly: GCA_013397115.1. NCBI lineage: Eukaryota > Metazoa > Chordata > Aves > Passeriformes > Campephagidae > Edolisoma > Edolisoma coerulescens. Next base: position 1,016,682 of record VWZW01001136.1, on the reverse strand, counting down.
TGGAATTCTCCTGCAAAGCTCCAGTGCTGTTTCTGTCCACAGAGAGAGATTTCACCTGAGAACGGCTGGGTTCGGGTGGCCCAGCGTTACCCCAGTGTGGGATGTGTGGCTGATTTCTGTTCTGTTTTCCAGGATCCACAGGATTTGTTAACTGGGTCACAATTTAACTTCATTATCTACAAATACAAACACTACCGGTGGCAGAAACGAATTTTGCAGGTAACTTCAAAAATCCTCACTTTTGGTGCAGTGTATAAAAATACATTAGAGCAAACTTGTGTTGACAACACCTGATGGTGATTACCTGCTTCCATGAAGTCAGGGACAAACGTTTCATGGGTTTTTTTCCCTGGATTTCACTAAAACTTCTTGTAGTTTGGACAAAATTTGATAATGAGCAAGTCCAAATTGTGCATGCCACAGGGTGGTTTTTGTTTACTATGTCTTAACTGTGCAACAATTTCCATCAATATCCACCGTTTTTGGAATTAAAAGATTATTTGTTTAGACATAAAGTGGAAAAATGGAGAGAGGTGTAGTAGATGCGGAAGTTATCAGTCTGGGAATCTGGATTAGTTTAATTTCAGTTCTCTAATTACCACCAGGCTTCAAAAGTCAGAGATAATCTTGAGAAAAGTTCTGCTTTGGAGGTTTCCTGCTGTGAACAGGACAGAGGGAAAGGCCACAGTGTGGGCATTTGGTTGTGTGGTGGTCTGCACGTACAAATTTTTAACTTTTCACGTAGAACTGCTTTTCTAACCACATTCACTGCATTTCAGTGCTGGGGCAGAGACTAAAGGAGTGAGGAATTCAATCTCTGCCGAGGTGGTCCTGCCATTAGTCTGTGCTGAAGGGGAAGTTTCTACACTGGCTTTTGTGAGACCAGGAGAATTTCAAAAGAAGTAATATTTCAGGGTGATAAATTGATGCATATTCATCAAAAGAGACATATGGAAACACAGCTTACAGGGAATATCTGTTTGTTTTGTGACTGAAACAAACACTGGGCAGTATCTGGATGGTGGAATGTCATTTTTTAATTCTATTTATTCTGGTCTTTTATCTAAACGCCTTCACGTGGCAATACTGGGATGCTGCCTTTGCCTTTCAACAAAAATGGCCTCAAGTGATGAAGAATTTTCTGTTGCAGCTCGATTTCAACACCAGGACCATTTTTAACATAGAGAAAGGAATTATTAAGAAGCAGTTCCCTTTCTCACAAGTCAAAGGCTGCGAGGACACTGAGAGGAGGCGCTTCAGCATCGTGTTCCACGGGAGGCAGGATTATGAGCTGGAGGCTGTGTCCCTTGATGATAAAAGGAAGGTGAGTTTGTGAAAAACCCCAGACATTGCCATAAATCCCAGCTGGTGGCACCCAGCAGGTCCCAGGCATTGCTGGGCATTGTGCAGGCAGGGAGGGAGCAATGTCTGCATTCCGTGGGTGTTCGGACACGGAACAAAGGGAATGTGAGCTCAGGATGGAGCTTGGCCTCAGGATTTTGGCACAGTTCATAGGGATGGGGAGGTAAAGGCAGCTCAAGATGGGATAAGAGAGTGGGGGAAGCATGGGTGGAACTGCTCTGGGAGTGTTAAAACAGGCAAACAAAACTGCTGATGTGCACAGCTGGATCCCAATTGGAAATTTCCAAGCACTTTTTGTTCTCTGTATAAGATATTTCTTGAAATGCCCGATTTTAAGGATGAATGAGGATTGTCCTCATGCTGAGAAGAGACCCAGTGGTTCATCTTTGACCATTGTCTGCGATTTTCAGCTGAATCAATTGAGTGCTGCTTGGGCTCGAGCTGAGCTGAACAGAAACTGTCCTGGACTGCTTTGTATATGAATTAAAAAGTTCTGTTATACAGTAACCCCTCCAGAATAAAATTATATTCGCCTTCCACTGACAGGTTTAGAATTGTGGGCATGAAACCAAATTGCAGTTAAGTAGTTTTGCATCACAGAAACACCAGAGTTATTTTATGTTGGTTTATTTTACCTATTTGATTGTGGCTTTGTACTTGTAAAATCCAACTATTGATGTCTTATTGAAGGGAATGAGCATGGAAAGTATTTTTTCTCTGCTGCCTCTTTTTATCTAGATAATCTACCTGCTGAGCAGAGTCATACAGAGCAATTCTTACAAGAGACCAGCAGAGTCCTGCCCTGGGAGACCTGCAGAATGCGATGTGATCCACGAAGGGCTGCTGGATTTGCAGCAGAGCACTTCAACCTCCACTGAATGGGTGAAGTATGAACTCTGGATTTTGTTAAAATTTCTGATTGATGCATTAGGGTTTTATTGAGCTGATCATTATTTAGTTCCTTGTTAAAGTGTAAAGGTAGATGCCTTACAATGAGCTGTCAGTGCAGTAGTGGCACCCAAAAAACCAAAGTTGTGGTGTGATCTGGAGCCTGCTGGGAGTGTTGGCAACACAAATCTGTAATGGTGATGGTGCTCAGAAAAATTTTGATGCTGAGACTTTGTTTCTCTCTTGACTTTTCCCTCCATTCTCAGTCATGCAAGGGTTTTCCATGGTTTGCTCCCCATTGTGCAAACAAACCACCCTTCCCTGGGACAGCTCCTAAAACACCTGGAAATTTCTTACACCATCAAAGGAGAGAAAGAAAGAGGAAAAAATTCTGACTATCAAAAGCTAATGAAAAAAAGTTCACATTGTAATTATCTGCACAGGGCAATTATCTCAAAAGGCTTCACAGTTCACAGAAGATGATTTTAATTGCTTTTAAAAGGCTACCACTGTATGTCTTGTAATCACTATCCTCAAGTGTCTCCAGGATTTGTTACCTTGCGACACTGAACTGGTTTGTTAACAAACAAAAATTGATTTTTATTTATCTTGTGAAGCAAAGCCCTTGTTGTTTTCTTCTTCATATTAATCCTCTCTCTTTCTCCTTTTTTTTTTTGGCAAAGTAAGTGATGGTGGAAGCATCTGGAGATCTGATTAAGCCATAAGTCCCTGCCTTGAAGAGAGGGGAGATCAATATAATGCCAGCTACATTAAACAGTTCTTATCACCTTGACTGTTTCTGTGGGAATGGATGCAATTTATATTTTATGTTTAATTTGTTCTGGAGCAGCTAAACTTATTTAAATTCCTCATAGAACACCTTAATCAACCAGCCACACCTTGAAGAGAGAGGAGAGGAAAAGAGAGGTTTCATAGAACTGCCAGAATGATGAAGAAAGGCAGAAACCCTCCAGAAAAATGGGAAGGCAAATGCTTAAATAAGAATAAAACCCACATACAGTAAAGCCCAGCCTGTTGTTGGGACCTTTGTTATAAAGAGCAGGGCAGAATTCCAGAGGAGAGGCTGAAGCAGAGGATTCTGCTGGAATGGAAGCTCTGTATGCTCAGGCAATTTCTTCCAGGGTTAATTATAATTTAAAGAGCTTTTCCCCAAATTCTTCCACAGTCACTTCTGCTGGAAGCCCTTGAGAGCAGAATTCTTTGACACTTTCCTGCCATTCCTGGGAATGAGGGAGCCCAGGATGAGTTCCCACAGAGTAACAGGATTTCCAGGAGAGAGGGATATTGGACTAATGGACTGGGAACTAAATTTGGTGATTTGTTTACAGCTCAGTGGAGTGAAACCTGGAAGGCACAGAAACTCTGAAGCCTTGTCACCTCATGCACTGCTCAGTCACACAGTGGATTCCTTTAAAAGCTCAGAGTCCCAAAGATCCACTATCCCGAATAGACAAGAGGAGTAAATGGAGAAGGAGGGACAGAGCACGGCTAAAAAATTAAGACTTGGGTGATTTTTAATTGATGGTCAGATTTAGCTTTGTCTCTCACTGGGCATGGCAGGCTGTTCAGGCTTTATATCACACTTTATTTAGGTGTCAGATGAGAACAAGAAACTCTCAAACAAGAACACCTCAAAGATTTTATGCTTCACTATTGATATTTTTGACCGTTCCATGGAGGATGCTGTAAAAACGTGGAGATTTATTGACACCAGAAAGTGCTTTAACAGGGCCGGGCTGTGTGAATAATGAAGAATGAGCTGTGTCTCCATCCCTTGTCCTCCAGGTGCTTGGCACAGCTGCGGGATGGAGAGCTGGCTCTGTACCGCCTTGGGCTGGGGGGCAGGAGCCAGCCCCCAGCCCCTGCCACAGCCACGGTTCCTCTCTCAGCTGGGAACGTGGCTGTCAGCGGGGAGAGTGGCTGCAGCACCTTCTCCCTGCACACCAGGGATCACCATTATCTGTGAGTATAGCTGGTCATTAATAATCTGTTAAAGCAGAACTGCTGCAAACAAGGTCAGGCAGCAGAGGATCTCAGTGTCCTGGGATAAAATAACAACACTGGAGAAATGAGGCCACCAGAATGACATAGATTACCCCTCCCACTGCTCTGCAGAGATGTGATGGGGATTTTCAGGAGGAATCCAAAGTGGAACTGGGCTGATCCATTGAAATCCTGCCCACAGCAGCTTCTGGAGTTGTCAGGAGCCGGGGAGGAGCTGCCTCGTTGAGCTGGGACAGCTGTGAGCAGGTTCTGGGTGCCTGTTCCCCCAGCCAGGGGTAACACCCGGCTCCTCCCCAGGGTGCAGGGCAGGCACCAGGAGGTCACTGCAGAGCCAGCACATGGCAGAACCTCAGCTCTCCAACCTCAAACACCTGAGCATCAACTCTGAGAAGCTCAGAGCACTGGGCTCCTCTGGCAAGCTCGGCTGCTGAACATCACTCTGCCCAAGGCAGGAATCTTTGTTAGGCAGGATGTTACTGACACTTCTGGCATTTATAGATGACGTGCTTCCCTTTCAGGTTCCGGATACCCTTCACTGCCCAGAACACCAGGCCAGAGGCTGCTGGCAGGCTGCAGAGGGAGTGGGTGTCTCTCCTGGAAAGGCGCTGCCAGCCGGGCAGCGCTGCCTCCCTGCCCCACCAGGGCTCTCCAGGGTGCAGCTCCCCCGAGGCTGATTATGAGGAATTTATTGTGCCTCCGAATGAGCAGAAAGAGGACGCTCCCCACTTGGGTGAGGGTCCTGCAAGGAGCAGCTTGAGCAAGCCTGCAGTCCCCCTGGCCAAGCCTGCAGAGGGGGAGGCAGCCCCAGCAGCTCTGCCACCTCCCACGGGCAGGGCAGAGGTTCCACCAGCCCCACCTGCCCTCCCACAGCCCTGCAGCCTCTCTCCAGCAGCAAAGAGAACCAAAGCCTTTCACTGGGATGTTGTTCCTTGTGACAAGGTGAGGATGAAACTGATGTTTCAGCTGTTAAAGGAAAAAAAACCCTCAGTACTGGAGCCTGTGTGACATGGATAGTTATAAAAATCCAGCTGCGCCACAAAATGACCTGGATGCCCTTCTCCAGGTTTGGATGGAACAAAGGGCCTCTGTTCTTCTGGCTTTTTGTTTACCCTGTGTCCCTCCTGTATTTTTAGATTCAAAAATCTGTCTGGGGATCATGCGACCCATGCAGGAGAAAGATAGACGTGTGCAGGCTCTGTGAGCAGTTCCAGATCCAGGACACGGCCGTGCTTTTGGGCAGTGAGCCTGCAATGAATCAGCACATCCTGCTGGACCGAAAAGTTGCACATAACTTCAGTAAGTGGGTAACAAGGGCTGTGTGCTCCTCTCTGGAAGCCTGGGCTGAGCTCTGCCTGCGTTTTATATTTACAATGCCTGCCATTCCATGGGCAGTGATCGAGGTTGTGTGCAAATCATCATTTAATTCAGTGCTTCTCTTTTTATAAAAAATGACCCTGGGGCTCAGTTGCTCCAAACTGGTCCTTGATTCTGTAGAGATGAACCCCCCAAGCTGCTGCTTTTGTACAAACCTGGAAGTACCACTGAGCTGCGATGCTGCTGTCTTGGGGCAGAAGTGTAAAATCATCCACGGCACCTGCGAAATCAATTTCAGCCTCTGACTTCAAAGGCTTTTCAAAGTTTGTGGGCTGCAAAGTCGGCAGGAGCAGGCTGGGAGGCAGAACTGTGAGTGCTGTGCTGCAGTGGGGCCAAGAAATCCCTGCAGGGGGAGGTGGGCTGGTGTGAGGAGCCTTCGGGGCAGCTCCAGGGCAGGCCACAGGAATTCTTGGCTTTTCCCTGGCCGAGGGCTCAGGCTGTGCCCAGGATCCTCTTCTTGAGCAGAACTCTCTGCTCTCCTGTCTCAGGTGGGATTCGAGCAAAAGCCTGACCTAGAACAGCCTTTCAGAGTTAATGAAGCAGCTCAACACCCAGCCCTGGTCTTGCTAATAAAATATTGTAAAGGGCTTTCAGTTCCTTTGAGGAAAAGATATTAAAGGAGCAAGAGTAATTGTCCTTTAGAGAGCACTCTGATTTCTGTTACAAAGATGCCTTTCCAAAAAATTTCTATAGCCTAGAGATGCTTTAAGAAGCGTTACATGTGTAAGGAATTTGGGGCAGTCAATTCTGAAGTTTTAATGATTTCATCTTGATGAATGTTAATAAGAAAAAATGTATTTTGGAGAGAGCGTAAAGTTTTAATTGGGAAATGTAAATGGAGATAACTTGGAATTGTTGCATCCCTTGACTAACAATTCGAAGGGTTAAAAGGAAGAATGAGAGGAAAGTGCTGTTGCAGACAAAAGAATCTTGTAATAGCACTTTTATCTACTAAATTATTGCAGTTTCTTTGAGGAAATGTCTTTCTTTTGCTTTGCAAATTGCACCATTCCTCCTTTTGATCCTGTTCCTCTTACAGCGTTTTTCACTGGGACGTTCTCCATCCGTTTCTTAATCTTATCCTCACCAGTGAGAGCTTTGGCATATCCTTATTATAATGGACATGACTTAGATCAAAAGTTAATTTGATCCTGAGAATTCTGATTAATCTTCCTGCAAGTGCTGCAAACCACGGTCCTTAAATTAATGAATAGAAAGATGAAGCTCCAAAATGCCAGGAGGTTAAAAATTCTGGAGATTTTGAGTGGAGTTGTGAACACCAGAGGAAAATGAGAGTTCTGAGAGATCTCCATGCTAAATTCAAGAGCAATGTAGGAGAAAATACAAATAAAATCTAAGTTCTCTAATGGATTCTTGTTGAAAAAAGAAATTTCTGCCACACAGGGAGCAAGTATCAATAAGGGACCAGAAAATCATCCTCAGATTTCTTTTTTTCCTTGACTACTGCTATGTAAATTTAAAGAAAATACAAAGACTGAGTTTTTGCTTTAGGATACCAGCTGCTGAATATTTTGGTCTTTTTTCCCCTGTTTGGTTGGGGTTTTTCTTCTTTCCTTTAAAAATCTAAATTCAGATGAGACACTTTGGTGATTTTCCTTCCCTCGAGCATTTCCTTCTGAGTAACCCAAGAATCCTTTTCCTCCAGACATTTTTCTTAAAAGTTTCCGTATAAAACCGAGTGAGCTGAAGGAAAAGCTGTACATCATCCACGAGGAGAGTGGTGGGCTTACAGATGAGCAGATTACAGCACTGAGAAGGTAATTTTGGGAGGGGGAGTTGTTTGGTTTTGGGACCTTTTGGAGAAGGCAGAATCTTCTGCAAATGATGCGGAGTTTGGAAAGGTGGTTTGGAGAGGAGGAAGGCAGACAGGTGCTGAAGGAGCTTTATGGGATGATGGGATTTTGGGAATATTTTTGTGTCTGAGTGGCAGAGATTTGGGGTTTAAAGCAGCGTACAGATTTCTTTAGCTTGAACAAAACTGAACATATTTCAGGAGTTTAGGGAAACTATCGGCGTGTGAAATTCACAGGAACTGGATTTTATCTTTTTGGGTAGTTTGAGATGTAGAAAGAAAGGAAAGAAGTGGGATCCTAGAGCAGGATCTGTTCCACACCCCAGCCCCCATGGGATACTTGGGCCATTTTAATAAACACTTTTACGTGTGAAAGCTTGATGTGAAACTGTTTCTTGCTTCAAAATGAGACAAAAAATGAGGGTTTCACTAAAGAAAACTGGGGAAAAGAAGGCACTGACAGAGAAAGTGAGGAAGTAAATAATCAATGTTTCTGCTTCTTGTGGAATCTGTTTAATTTTGGCCTTAAAATCCCAATCTGAAACAGTAATTTTGAAGTCTTCAGGGTCGTGTCTGTACTTGGGAAGTGATGGGAGCAGGAAGAATGGAATTAATGTCATTCTGTGGGGTGGCTTGTGGAGGATGAAGGGCTGTGGGCAGGATGCTGGGTATTTAAATGGTTTTTGTGTCCTGGGGCGTGTTTCCTTGCTGCCCCAGGGCTCTCCCTGTTCAACCCCACACTGGTGCCCACGGATTAGGATCTGGTGGAAGATGCACGGCCCCACTGAGGGGGCTGCTCAAAATCTGACCCTAAAGGCTCAATGAAAACAGAAATATCCTATTGCAGTGCTGGAATTGGGCAGGAAACACCTGCAGGGAATTGTCTTGGACACCGAGGGGCTGTTCCTGGACAGGCAAAGGGAAGGAGATTTCTCCAGCCCCATTTCCCAGGGCATCCCCTGCTCCCACCTGGGTTCAAAGGGAAGCACTGACCCCACTCTGCTGCTCAGGATTCAGTCCTGACTTCTTTATTCTCAGTCCAGGATCTCCAGGCTGCTGGAATTGCTGTGACATCACTGATTTATGGCATCTGGGCTCTTTGCTGTCAGACAATAATCATAATAATGATGGCAATGGAGCTTGAAATACCATATTTTTTTCCTTGAAGTCTTTCTTTGATGGCAATAATGCTGAGGGAATATTCCCAGCAGTGGAATGTGGAAGGGATATTGATTGTTGTGTTGCTCTGTGTTATATAATTTCAAGGATTCAAATGATGCTCTCTGGCTTCAAGGATTCTGTCCCTGGGATTATTATTTAGTGCCAAAATCGATGAATCCATGTGCAAATCTTGCACCGAGAGGAAGATATTTCTTTTTCCACCCCAAGAGTTTTGAGTGTGGCTGAAGCAGCTGAGATGCATCTCAAAATGAAGGCTGGGATTCCCAGGGCAGTGGGAAATCAAAGCAGCAGACAGGAATTCCCCTGGAGCATCACCACGCCCAAGTTTCCCTGGTTCAGTGCTCTGTGCTGGATTTGTCACGACACAAGGAGGACACTCAGCACTTCTGGAGATGTTTCCACTCCATTTAGGTGGCGCAGTGGGAAATTTGCCCTTTGAGAACTGTGGCCTCCAGTTAATTGAGAGCCCCTGGGCAGCACAGGAGTCCAAACAGGAGGGTCCAGGACTGGAAATTCCTCTCGGTGCACATTGTGCCTGTCAGAGTGTCTGAGCCAGGGCAGAATGTCTGAATCCTACTGCTGGAGAATAAAAAATACTTGAAGTCAAACCCAAGATTGCATTTTCAAGGCTGTGAGCAGGGAGCAGAGTGTCCTGCCCGTCATCCAGTGAAAGTGGTGGGATATTGTTGGAAACTTCAAGACTTAATTTGATATGGAAACTTCTCCATTGTTCCCTGAATGATTCTTTAGCCTCATGTCTTAATAGCAAAGCTCTCCACGTCTCTCTAAACTTATTTTTTTTTCCAGAGCAATGGGAGTTTTTTCATTGTGCAAATTCCATTAGAGCTGCATTCATGTAAAAAGATATTTATGGAGTGCATGCCCATGTTTTTGTGCCTCCTTTCTCATGGCTCCCATTGTTTAGTGCTTTAAGATTTAAACCTTCCAGATAATCTGTTAGTTCCATTTTCTCTGCATAACACAGCTGAACAATTTCATGGGGTATCAGACTTCTGCCTAAATGAAGATGTTTGCTGTCACCTTTTAAAATATGTTCTGTGAATTTGTTTAAAAACTCAAACTATTTTTAATGATGAATAAACACCCTTTCCTTTGCCAACAGCTAACTTATTTTTAAGTGAAAGTTCATTTTTTTTTTCTTGATGGTGAAGTGTGCTGAAAGGATTACATTGTAATCTGCCTTAACACAGGTGGAATAACTCAAACCCCAGCAATTTTGCAATTGAAATGTCATATTAATTATTGACAGCAGTAAAATAAATCTTACTGTTTGTCCTGTGTTTAACATGCTAAAATATTTGCTTTTTTCCATCTTTGAGTAAATTTCCTGACTTTCAGTGGAAATGTATAGCTATGGCCGTGAATGTTTAATCACTCTTGCTGCAAATTTCGAGGGTTGTTTGAAGAGAAAGAAAAGAGAGTAGACCTGAATACTTATTTCAGCTTCTCTGCACTCCTCATATGAGAGCTCTGACATCGATTCCATGTTCCTTAAGGAATGCTGTGGATTCCCCCAGTGACCCCTCAGACAGGCAGGAAGGTCTCCAAAGGAGGGCAGCTGGGGGGCTGCATTTGCTTTTCCAAGTGCAGGCATATTTGAAGATCTCCATTTTCTAAAAACTTGCGGCCCTGGGGGATATTCTGTGACCTTGTGCAGAAGGGAGGAAGTTGTGGGTCTGTGTTTTATTTAAGCAAGTAAAAAACCCTGTGAAAATCAAAGTAAAGAAGAGAAACAGTCCCAGGGTGGGGTTGCTGGGGTGTCTGTGGATGGACAGGATGATCCTTGGGGGTCCCTTCCAGCTCAAGATATTCTGTGATTCTGTGATATCAGAGATAGGAAATGGATCCAACCTCTTTGCAAATCAGGGCCTGAACTCCTCTGTCTGGTGGTTTTACCTTTTCTAAAATATTCTTGTTGTAAATTGTCTGTACATCTGCAGGTGAACATCCTGGCTGTTATTTTCAAGCCTTGTGGACATCTAAGCATTTCCAGATATCCAGAGGCATCTGCAGATCACTTTTGCTTTCCATCTCACAGGTGATTCAAAAGCCTACAAAAGATAAAGGATAAATACGAGGCACATAAACCACACAAAATGTAGGAAATTCCAGGGCAAGGAATGGAATAATTATTTCATCAGAGTACAGAAGGAAGAGGACATCTAATTTTAATTTTCTCTTCACAGATATTTGCCCACACCCAAAGATACAGAAAGGTACCTGTCCTTCAAGGGGTCTTGCTCAGAGCTGCACTTGGTTGACCAGTTTATGTTAGAGGTGAGGAGTTTCAACATTAAAAGACACCACTTCCTATTTTTAGGACATTCTCCAAGCTAAAACCACTACAAGAAGCTGTTGTTTAGAACTCGAATTTACAATCTCACCCAGAATCAGCACAGGAGGATTATTCTGACAAAGAGTTGAAATGGGTAGACAATAAAAAGAGAATTATGGATCCCTTTGTGTTTCCAAGTCACACTCCCTCCTCTTCCTCCAGAGTAGGAGCTGATTTATCCTGAGATAGATTCACAAAATCTATAAAATTATATGTATTTAACTATTTTTGCTCACAAGAAAGCATTGCAATTGATTTTAAGAATGTGTGCCCCAGGGGCACACGGTGAGTTTGCAATATGTGCCGGGGTTCATCCGCAGGAGCAAGACCCAGAATAAAATGAATTAATGAGCACAGAAATGAGGAAAACAATGGCACAGCTGAATTGCTCAATAAATAATGAAAGATATATGCATGTTTTGGTGTAAATGCGAGTTTTGGTTGCTGTTCAATTCTGTGCAGATGTGTAAAATCCCTCAGCTGGGCCAGAGGTTGGATCTCCTGCTCAGCATCCGTGAGCTCCCGGAGAGCATCAGAGATCTGGAGCCTGTGAGTAACAGGAGCCTGCATGGTGTGTTTGTGATCAACATCTGTCACTCTGATAACAGAGGCCCAAGTCACCTCAGTGCAGATTTCAGAGATTTGTAGTTGGGGGGGATTATTTTTGGCTTTTTTCCTTTTTTTGTCATACGTGCATTTAACATCATCCTTATTCCACCCGTGTTCAAGATAATGAGCCTGGCAGTAGAATAGGCTTCCACAAAGGAGGGAGAAAAGAACAGGAAAAGATCTGCAAAATTTTTTTTGGTGCTGTCAAACTTCCCTCCTTCTTTGGCCGGTGATAAGACAGAAGTGAATTTCACCATTAAAATTCCATTCCCTTTGTGGGGAGGTTCCTGCCCCATGAGCTGAACAAATCAATCTAAGGCATGGAGGAAGTTTATTTGACAAATCTCAGAGAGATTTATTATTTCCCGAAGACTGAAGGAGCTGTTCCTCCTAAGGATTACGGCTCTGGACTGAAATTTTTGGGAATCAGAGCTCAAATTCCTCTCTGCCTTTTCCCAGGCTGACTGAAGGGTGGGGGGATGCAAACAAACCAGTACCAGTCTCACGACTGGATCCTGCTCTTCCAAGCCATGCCTCACCTGCCAGGTTTTGCCCATGCTTTGATTCAAAACAAGGATTTCCACGCCATGAAAATGTTTCAGAGGTTTTGCCCTCGTTCTGCATGGGAATGAAAACAAAATGTGAAAGTTCTGTGAGACCGAGTCGTTGTCCTTTGTCTGGCTGTGATAAAACCATAGTAACAGCGAGGAAAGCTCAGAAGAGGAGCAGATGGGAAGCACAGGGGAGATGCAGAGATTCCTGACCCTGCCTGCTGCAGTCACACCTTTGCTGTCCTCCACTGAAGCCAAATATTGAATATTTAGAAGCTATTTTATGCACTGTTTGCTTTGATGGATATTTAAAGTTCAGCGAAGAGCTAATTAGTGTCTAAGTATGTTCTCATGCACACTGACACCTGTTTTTAAACCACAGAATATACACCTAAAATCCTATGGGACAATGTGGATATTGGCTTTCAGCACCCTCTGGCCCTGAGCTGTGCTATAAATGCTTTAACAACAGCTTTCAGCTCTCCCGTGTGCTTCATCCCCTCCCTGGTTTTAAAGCGGTGTGTTGGTGACTGATGGAAAGAGGTGTGGTGCTAAAAAACCCCCAAATTTTCTAACTGAGAACAAAATCACCTCTTGTGCCTAAAGCCCTAGAAGGGAGGTGGCTTCCCTGGGAAAAAATGAATTATATTGAGTTTGAGTACAGGAAATGATTGTTCTTCCTTGTGGGGAAACTGTGCTAAGAATTTTGATAACAGCATTGAGCTGGTGTGAAGAGAAGGGAGGGAGGTGAAGGATGGAGCTCCAGACTCTGCTTCCCCTGATCCCTGAAATTTGGGCACCCAAACAGCAAAACCCTTTTTGTGCACAGGAGGCTGGAGCTGTTTTGGCAGCCAGGAAGGGTGTGACTCCTTTTGGGGTGTCTGTGCCAACACAGCTGGGTCTTGGGGGAGTTCGAGCTGGTCCTTGCTGAAAATCCCTGAGGGATTTGGGTCGGGAGATCTCCTTGGGCTGGGGAGGGACTTCGGGTGGGGACAGTGAGGGCTGGCACAAGGAAGGCACAGACACCACGGATTTCCCACATTTTCAGTCTGTCTGAGGGCAGGTTTGTGTGTTTCAGCTGATATCCCAGAAAATCCAAGCGAGCAAGCAGCTGCAATCCAGCCAAAAGTTTGTTGCTGTCTTGGAGTACATTTTAGCCATGGGGAACCATCTGAATGAAAAAGCTGGAAAAGAGTTGGCTAAAGGATTCCGGCTGTCATCTCTGGCCAAAGTGAGTAAATATTTTCTTGTAATTAAAATCATCACATTCTAAGGTTTGTTAGCCATTTATGTGAACTCTGAGTGTGGCGAGAGGCAACAATCCCTAATGAGGAGCTAACATTTTACCACCTGCCCTCGGTTCCACGAGAACAAGGTCCTGTTTAGCAATGAATTCTTTCATGTCTCTGATAACAAGCTGTGTTTCCCCATTTCAGGCAGCAGCACTGGCTTTGTGGTGCTGAATACAGCGTGTCTCTAACGGGGTAGAACATCACAGCTCTGCCTGCCCTGATACTAAAATCCCTTGGCATGAGGAATTGTCTGAGCTGCAGGCCCTGCACACATGAGTTTAGATAAAGTGCATTTTGCAGTTTTGTTGTATGGACCCTTTTCACCTCCCTGTGCTCAGGGGATGGACCTGGGCATTTCTTCTGCAGTGGTCACTCTCCCGTGGCCCCGCAGCGATTTCTGAGTGCTTCATTTCACTCCAGTGCAGCTCACGCAGCCCTGGGCCAGCACAGGCAGGACCTGGAGCTGCTGGAGAGAGCCCGGAGGAGGCACCAGGATGAGCAGAGGGATGGAGCAGCTCTGCTGGGAGGAAAGGCTGGGAGAGCTGGGATTGTTCAGCCTGGAGAGGAGAAGCTTTGGGGTGAGCTCAGTGTGGCCTTGCAGGGCCTGAAGGAGCTGCAGGAAAGATGGAGAGACAATTTCCAAGGGATGGAGGGACAGGACACAGGGAATGGCTTCACACTGATAAGGGAGGAGGTTTAGGTGGGATGTTGGGAAGGAGTTGTTCCCTGTGAGGATGGGGAGGGCCTGGCACAGGGTGCCCAGAGAAGCTTTGCTCTCTCTGTGAGCACAGCAGAGTGATGCTAAGGGGAAAGGGAAAATGCCTGTGCTTGTTCTGGGGGGCCAGAATCACTTGCAATCAATTAGGGTACCTTAGGTTTAAAAAGACCTGTGGTAATAAGAAGACACCAAAGGACAGGGAAGGTCAGGGGATATGAACCAGGAATGTGTGTGAAACAGCAAAATGAAAAGGAGAAGTTTAATTCCGTTGTTTTCTATTCTTGCCACACTTACCGGGGATCTATCAGCATCTCTGCTGTTCCTTTTTCATGTTTTATTTATTTTTTAAGGTATGGTAGCTCAGTGTGTCAGTCATCGCTGTGCTCTGTTGCAGCTGCCTCTGCTGAGGGGGAAGGAGAGGACGTTCACCTTGCTCCACGCCCTCGTGGAACAGATCCTCTTCCACGAGCCTGAGCTGGCCACATTTCCTCAGGAGCTGACAGAATTTGAAGCTGTTCCTGATGGTGAGAGAAGGCAGGGGGGAAAAAAACCCAACAAATCAGAAATGAAGTCCTTCAACCTCTGTGCAAACTCCCATCCTCACGGTATCAATGATATTTATTATCATGTTTTTCCCCTCTCTCTTCCTTTCCAGCGTCCATGAAGGGCCTCAGTGCTGAAGTTGATGGTATGTAAGTGTGGTTTCTACAGTCAGAGACAGATTTTCATGCGCTGTGCAGTCATTTGGAACAGGTTTTCACTGCACTTCTGTAGTTTGTAAAGAGAGTTAAAGGTTCAAAACATCGAGGTGAAGTGTTGCCATGGCGATGCTTAACTTGCCTTGCTGCTGTGAAGAATTTTAGAAAAAAAAAAAGAAATATTCAAATGTGTCCAGGTGGTTTAGAAATGTAAAAAAAATGTACTGCTCGTGGTAAATAGAGTTTATCATAAAACACAAAAGGTAAGTGGTACCAGTGCTCCTTCACAGTGATGGCTGTGACACTCTCCGGGAGATGGGACTGGGAATGCAGCAGGAGAAAACTTCCTGGAGTTCAAGAACTTCCTGGAACCAGACTGGTTTCCTTCTCTGGAAGGGACTCCAGCACCAGTGAAGTCTCCTGGAAGCACAGACCAAGGCTGTTCAAATGTGAGATGGATTTTGTCAGATGGATTTTGTCGGATGGGTTTCCAGCCCCCCATGGAGCAGTGCCATGAGCTGTGAGCTCAGTGGGTTTTAGACTGAACCCTTTGAGAGCTGATAGAGGAGTGTGAGTGGATGGAAATGATGTGTATTATGTTGAAATGGATAAAAATCTGTATTTTGAAGGTGTGACAGTGGTGTTGGCTGTGACTGCAGACCAACATTCCCAATTTCAGCCTTTGATAACAGATCTCAATGATGGTCACCCTCAGCTTGGGTTTGGCAAACCCTTGCACCCCTTCTGGCTCTGGGGTCAGCTTTGGGAGGAGCTCGAGGCTCCTTCAGTGTGCTTTGTCTTGCTCCAAGAAATTCCAATCCTCCTTTTAGGAGACAAGAATAACTACACGTAACAATATTTACCTTCCGTCACTCGTGGCCTGCAGGGACAACTCAAAATCACGGAATATTTTACAGACAGTTTTGGGAAGTGCTGGGCAAAGCTGAGAAATGGGCACGGAACAGGAGCTGTGGGGAGATGTCCCAAGAGGTGACTCAGGGGAGCCAGGTGGGATTGACTGGGCTCTTCCCTCCGTGGATTCCTGGTGTGCCCAGGGCAGTCCCAGCAGGGCAGAGAGGAAGGAGATGCATGGAATGCCACTGAACCAGCTTTTCTCAGCTCAAGGCACATCCTGGAGCTCGGTGCTGCAGGAACTGCCCAGGCACGGGGCAGGGAGATGCCAGAGGAGCCCCCAGAGCCCAGGCTGTGTCCACTGTCCCCCCTTTCCCAGCAGCAGAGCTCCCAGGGAAGCAGCCCAGTGCCAGCTGACAAGATTTCTGTTCCATAGAGGAGGATTTCTGTTCTTTTATCTTTAAAGGAACCCAGAACGTCCTACACAGAAGGGTGGGTTTGAAGAATGTTATTTCCATGGCTAATCCCAGGGCTCAGGCTGGGGAAGGTCAGATTTATGGCTGCTGCTTTACCACGCTCTCGACCTCTTCATTATCCTGCAGTTGCTGGGATGTGAGCACATTTTTTCCATGAGAAAATACCTCTTTCAGGAGCTCTGCCTCACACCAGGCAGTGAATACTCCTAGATAAATGTGTTGTAGACCCATACTCTCTTATATTTTCCTTGTGCCCTAAATTAGATGATTGCAGCCCTTTGGACACCTCTTCACGCTGCTGAAATTCTTAATTTTCGTTCTGTTATTAGTTTTAAAAAAAGAATTGGAGAACATTATCCAGGGCAGGAGGCTGATTAAACCCAAAGCAAGCAAGGCAACACCCCAGGAGTCCCAGTTCTGCAAGGAACTCAAGGTAACTCTACCACTCCCTTCTCGTGGGCTGGAGTAAGGGATGAGTAACCTGGGAGTTTGTGCTGACACCTGGGAACCAGGAGAATTTAAGGGAAGGTGGCTTTTTATTCCCTTCTGAGAGTGTCTCCTGTTGTAATTTGCAGCATGGGAAGGGTTTCCAGGGTTTCTGCATCTCCTGCTTTTCCCTCTCAGGCAAGTGGATGAGGAGCAGGAAGCTCCATGGCTGCCCACACCAAGTGCTTTGGGATAAAAGGGATTTTAGAGTGAATTTGTAATAATTTCTTCTGCCTTCAGACAGAAGAGGAGATAGAGAGGATCAAAGAATCATGGAATGGTTTGGAAGGGACCTTAAAGAGCACCCAGTTCCACCCCTGCCATGGAAAAAAGGGTTGGCAAAGCCCTTTGAAAGCACTGAATGCAAACCCAGCACGACTAATCCACGTCCCCAAGTGCCACATCCCCTGAATCCCTTCTCCCGAACCCCTCCAGGGACGGGGCCTCCAGCACTGCCCTGGGCAGCTGTGCCAGGGCTGCACAACCTTTTTGGGGAAGAAATTCTTCCTGAAACACAGCCCAAACCTCCCCTGGGGCCGCGTGAGGGCTGGTGGCAGCTCGGGTGTCCCCGCTCGGCGTGGCCACATCCATCCTGCTGCCCCACACCTCTTGTGCTCCAGCTGCTTCTCCCACAGACACGGAGTTGTTGAAAACGTGGCTGTTATGAACAAAACAAAATTAAGAAGTTTCACTTCCAAACCTGTTTCTAGGGCCCTGTTTCTCCCCCTTAAGGACCTGAAGCTGGCAATGTTTGCTCCACGTGGCCAAACGTGCTGGAAATCAGGACCTCATGATGCTCATCTGGCCCTGCCACTTTTAATGGATTTAGGTTTTGTCATTTTATAATACAGTTAAAATTCTCTAGAGTTAATGTTTCTCTTTTTTTTTTTTTTTTTTTTTGCCTTTGATGTCTTAATACTTGCAAGGAAATGTGTGTGCTGCTCTTTTTGTGAAATGTGAAATTTTTATGACACGAAAATTTCGCCTTGAATGGTCTTGTTTTCGCTGCTGCTTAATTCCTGCTTTAATAGTGTGCTCCTACAGCAAATTAAGGGGTTTTATTTTATTACAGGATTTAATTCAGAAATATGAAGGGGATCTCTCCCAGCTGTCAAAGAGATGTGATGAAATGAAGAAGCTTTATGGCAACGTACTGGTACATATCATCTTAAAAACACAATGAAAATAAAGCTACATTTCTTTTTAAAAAGGGAAGAAAGGAGTGGAAAGGAGTGCAAGAAATTCCCACTTGCTTTATATTTATACTGGCTGTAGAAACAGCAAGAAAACCCCATATTTAACAGTCAGAGATCTTAAGGAAAGGGACAGAAATGCAGTGATAACCTCTGAAACTGGAAAAACCCTGGGATTAGGACATGACTTAGGGTGTGGTGGTGGAGTTTTTTTGGTGTTTTTATTTAATTTCTCCTTTTTTTTTTTTTTTTTTTGGTGAGGAGGGGAGGGATTAGAAGCAGAGAAGTTTAATGATAAGCAAATGTAACCCAGAAGATGCAGCCCAGGAGGACCTTTGGGGACCTGCCCGAGCAGACACTGAAGATTAACGAGATGTTTGACCACGGAAATTTAATTAGAAACGTTTTACTAAAAGCAATATTGCAAGAAAGGCACCAGGGCTCCTTTGTGGCTCCTGCAAGCAGGAATGATGCCTCAGTGTGGGGCACCAAGCTGGGCTTGTGTGCAGCACATAAGCAAAGAGCTCCATCCCCAAAAAATTTTGAAGGATTGGGAGAAAGCACGAAGAAAAACGGGAGAAAATGAGAGAATTAACAATTGAGTGGAAATGGGTGGGAAATCCTGATGGAATTTAAAGGTGGGGAGCCTTGTGCTGTGGGGAGGACACTTTGTGAGGGGGGTAGAGGCAAACCTGACCTGTTTCTCCCAAAAGCCCTGCTCAGAAGGGGGTGCTGGGGGTGGCTGCTCCGGCTGCAGAGCCGAGTCATGCCCAGGGGTCCCCTCCTGCCTGTGCTGGCCCTGCCCGGCTCCTCCAACGCTAAATATTCTTCAATTTCCAATTTCCAGGTGAAGTTTGGGGAGCCCCCAGACCTGGACTCGCAGGAACTCTTTGGATGGATATCTTTGTTCATCAGTGAGTTTAGGAAGGCCTGTGCTGAAGTCACACGATAAGAACACAAATTTTATGGAGAGGTGAGGGAAAGAGGAGTCCAGGAAACAATCTTTAATTGGTTTTTAGTTCACTGAGAAGTAGCACGTTGCCAGTGTCTCGCTTGTGCAGCAGAACACCTTGGTTTTGGGAGACATTCAGTTTATAATGTGGAATTTTGAAGTGGTGTTTAACCTGTCATGTCACAGATCACTTATGAGCCTCTCCCTTTTGTGCTTTTGTACCTTGAGATCTCTGTATATTGAGAAAAAAAACCCCACTTTTGACCTTTTATAATTTCTCTTTTCAGCCTTTTCCTTTGAATGCCCTGGCTTCTGACCCAGTTTTAATTATTCTTTTCAATGAGTAATTTTCTGTGTGGTCATCTAATTTCTAAATAATACTGTACACATTTTATAATGAAATGAGGAGCTGTTACCCACAGAGGAGAATATTTAAACAAATTCTTGTTTATTTTGCTATTAAAACATTGCAAGCTTGGTATGTAATGAAGAAAGTTTTTGGCTGACTGTTTTATTTTGCCCTGTCCCCCCTAAGCAGGACAATAAAATAGTGCTTTTTATGGCAAATGTCATGTATTTGCCAGCAATGCTATAGAAATTAATCAATATATAAGATTTGCATTGTCAGGAAGAGAAAAATGTCAGAGCAGCAAAATAAAAAAATGTCATGAAACATCAAAGTAATGGATACAGGAGGGAGTTATCCATGGTTTTCAACAGAGAAAATATTTCTGTTGCGTTTGTTGGCTTTTGCATGTTTTTAATTGGAATAATTATCTGGAGCTCAATGTGTGGGAGGAAAAGGAGGCTTGGAAGTGCAAGGACAAATGGGTGTGTTTAACATTAAAAGCAGGAAACAGTTGTAAAAGGTCATTGGTAAAATCTGGCATTTTCTCTCCCAGCTTTGCAAACAGCGTGGGGTGAGAGAAAAGTGAATTACCTGATTTATTTTGGGTCTTTCTGCCCCGTGTTTGGGCTCTGATGGAAATGCTGAACGCTCTCCCTGACCTGAGCACTGAGAGGAGCTGGGATTAACCCCTCTGCAAGGCTCAGATGCACTCACACCTCGGAATTCCATCCTCACAGCCCCCTCTGAGCTGGCATCCAACACTGCTCCATACCCAGCATCACCTTTGCTGCTCCAGGAGTGACCTGGAACTTCCAGGAGTTCAGGGAAAGGGCCAGGACAGAGCCTGGCAGCTGCAGCACAGAGAATCTCCGTGCTGGCTCAGCCAAGGGCAGTCACCAGGAGTGCAGGGGCACTTGGACACTGCCTGGAAAGGGTGGATAGGAGATTTTTTGGCTGTCTGCACCAGCCAAATGTGTCATTTGGGCTTCCCAGCAGGCTTTTGGAGCAGTTAACCACGTGCAGTGGTGTTTCTCAGAGGCAAAAGGAATAAAACAGGACCAAAATTAGCACCCCTGAGACTTACTTGGCATAAAAATATTTGCAGAAGCAATTAAAGTATTTAATTTTACACACAAAAATATTGGCTGTGTTTGCCTCGAGTCAGCATCAGAGCGATGATATCAACAGGATCTGCAGCTTCCACCCCTCATTCCTGCCTGAAAGAGGAAAATTCACTTCCCTTTGAATTCCTTGCACCCCTGTTCCTCAGTGCAGTGCAGGTGCCTGCCCTGCAAACACCACAGACAGCTTTTGTTGTGTGATTACAGCTCCAAACCCCAACTCCCTCCATTTACATGGGAATGTGTCAGATAATCCTGGATCCAAGGGCCATTTCTGTGGAATCAGGATCCCTGCATCCCTGAACAGCATTCGTGATGCTCATGAGAAGTTTCATGGTTTTTTTAGCTCCAAAGTCCTGGAAAGTCTCTTTCAACTAAAGATTTTTTCCCTTTTTTCCCCACCTCATTACTTTTTTCCCCCCAAGTCTTTTTTCTCCATTTTTCTCTCTAACAGCTTGTACTTGTTTTATAGCCCAGCTGGCACAGCCTCTTCCAATTAAAAATATATCCTGCCCAGTGGTCGATATCTGGGCCTTTGTGTGAGCATCCTGGAGCATTAATTAAAAAAATTAATGCCCAAGCACCTTCTTGGCACGATGTTCTATCCCTTCAGAGAGCACAAAGCTTCCCTATGGAGTGGGAGATGTTTCCATTTACCCAAATAAGCTGTTCCTTCAGTGCCTGGAAGCTTGAGACACCCTGATTTATTCATAAAAATAAATAGATCTTGTTCCCCTACCTCGTTCTTTGTTTCTTAATTTATTTAGCATAAGGCTGGGGTTTTTCAAGTCTCTTAAATTGTATTGTGGTGTTTTAGTGGTATAAAGAATAATGGTTTTTACACCTCAGTAATAATTTGGGATTATATAGACGAGCTCCAAGTCTCCCTGTGGATAATGTCCTTGGAACCCCTCCTTAGCAGGTGATGGTTTCATCCTGCAAAAGTCATAAAAGCATTGGATGATGCTTCTCTTTGTGGAAAATATTAGTTAGGAGCAATGTGACCTGCAAGAACTGCAGTATTTTCACATCTGGGTTATTTTTTTCCCCACGGAGCTGATTTTTGGCATGTTCTGAATATGAAATCTTAGTGAGGGTGCTACAGAAAGTTCTGGTCAGTGAAATTAGTGTGGATATTCAGCTGTGTGGAGCGAGGCTCTGGGTCAGATCTGAAGTGGTTTTCCTCTGCTGGCAGCTCAGCTGTGCCAGAACCACAGGCTCCAGGAGCAAAAGGAGATCTCTTTCCATGCTTTTTTTCCCTCAAAATGCACATTACTGGCAGGGTGGGCAGGAGCAGCAGGAACAGGGAGGATAAATTCTGCATCTCCTTTTAGACAGTAATGGCCTTCAGCAGAGCCAGGGCTCAGAACAGCCCCACACTCCAGGCTTGGAACTCCCAGAAGAGATCCCTGACTTTACCCAATGTCTCAGAGTGTTTGAATCTGCCCCAGGAAATGGTGGAAGAAATGGAGCTTGTTTAGGCACAGGTCACTGGAGGGGTTTGAGCTCACTCACAAGGGGTTTTCAAGAATTCACTGGGTGAAATACAAATATCTTTCTCCAGGGGCAGAATTTTCCCTGGGCTTCTTCAAACCAATAATGTGAAGAGCAGAGATTAGCCAGCACTAGGCTCAGTGGAAAAAATTTAACTTCCATAAATGCACGATTATATCCCAGGGCAGTGGCTGAACTTTGCTTTCCAGTTCTCCTCTTTTTTTTTTCCCCCTTTCCTATTTGAACTGCAGGCACCAGGCAGAGTGCACCTGCTAATTTGTGTAAATGAGCAGTAAAAATAAAAACTGTGGTCACTTGGAAGTGTTCTGTGCAGAAAAGCTTTGATGCCACTTATGAGTGCTGGTTTCTGGTTTGAAGTAATGCCTTTCAAATCCGAACCAATTTTAGGAGAAGGGGGAAATGGTGTTGGATAAAGAGAATGAAAGTGGGGTTTCTGAAAGGGCACCTCTTGGGTGCTCACTGTACACAGCTAAAGCCTGGAAGTGTTGGGAAATCCTCACTCCTGTGCTCAAGAAGTTGCTGTGGCTCAGAAAAGCCACAAACAAGTTTTAAACTGCTCCTCTTAAAGATGAACATGTGGAAAACTTCAGCCCGGGGCTGTTTTGATGAAGAGCTGAGGTGGCTCAAAGAGCTCCTGGACAGACCCTTCCCTGCTCCCAGAGGTTGGGATGTGGATATTCACAGGAGCAAAATTCCAGTCCCTGGGTGAACGGCACAACCAGGCTGCCAAAATGCTCCACTGGTAACTTTTCCCCCCAAATTCAATGTAAATATTCATTTTTCACTGTTTGGAATGCACTGAAAGCTGAACCAGGTGCTTTATTCCCAAAGAACAGGAGAGCCTTTGGAAGTCCAACTCATTCTCATGCAGGGGTGAGCACTCTGTGAAAATAAGATTTTCTTTAGCACTGACGCCAATCCTTCACCTCACAGCTTGGTGTGATGTGTCTGAGCAGCCCAGTGGCTTTTTGGGTGTGCACTGAAATGATTACAGGCTTTGCTAATAGAGCTTTAAGCCTTCCCACTTGCTGCCTGTTTATCCAGGGATGAGTTTTGCCCACTGGGAATATTTTATACAATGGCAGTCAGCAGTAATTAAACAAGAGAAAGCCACAAAGTAGCTAAATATTGCTTTAAGCTCATTTGACAAATAAGACATTTGAAACAAAAGGTCTCAGATGCAGATTTGAAGTCCCTGGATGCAATTCAAAAGTGCTGCAATGTGTTTAGAAACATAAATCACTGAAACTCTTTTGAACAAGGGCAAATAACTGATGATCTCTGCCGTGGTGATGTCATTTGCTCATAAGCACTGACCTAAAAAAACCCCAAACCCCGAAGGTTGTTGTCCATAAAGATCAAGTGGTGATGAGCAGATTTATCCCAAAATTCTCCTTGTAGCTCCTAGAAATTTTCCTGAACAAGCTCTGTGGGACTTGGCCTGAAATGATGCAATTATAAATAGAAATTTGCTCGACTCAGTTCCAATCCAGGAACTTTTCTCAGTCAGTAAATAACTCCCAGATAATGTCCCAATGCTGTCATTAATGCTTACACTGAAGCTTGTTCCTTGGAATGCTGCCACTGGAAACAATCTGATCTCTCACTTTGCTGTCAGGAATTAAGCTGATTAGGAAAATCAGACCCCTTCCAAACCCTTTAGATTATGGATTTACTGAACTTGCCCTGTGGAAGGACAACCCTGCTGTGGTGACTCTGCTCTCCCAGCCCTGGCTGCAGTGGATGAAGCAGCTCTCCAGTTCCTCGGCCCAAAATGCACAAAACTTGGTGGTTTAGGTGTGTAAATCCTTTCTGTCCATTTTTCTCTCCCTTTCTGGGGCAGGAAGGCTCTGCTGACACCCTCCCCACAGGGCTGTAATTCATGGAAAAAATAACTTCTGTATTAAAGCTTTTTTGTCTGAATCCTTTGAGACTCAGATCTGCTTATTAACATTGAGCTCATCCCGAGGGAGAGCTTTGAGACAAAGCTCAGTGCAATGCAGGCACAGAAATCTTGTTGTCTGCTGAAAGACAATGTCCCAACCTGAAAATTCCATGGGCTGGGAACGGTGTGGACTGGGAATCACACACTGCACGGTAGGAAGTGACTTTTGGAATGGAAATCTTACAGAAGGACACCCTTGCCAAGTACTTTGACCTCACAGTGGTTGCTGAATGCAGATCTTCAGAAATATTTACTGATGGATGGTTTTAACCTTTTCCTGTCGGTTTTCTTTGCTCATTTTGGAGAACTCACAAATTCATTCAGCTTTGCTCATTTAGGCTTCTCCAGATGGAGATTTCCTGGGGTTCTTGCACCCTTTGCCCTGACACGAGCTCTTGCCAGCAGCTTGTCTGCTGCAAAAAAAGGCTCAGAAAACTGTTGGGGGAGCAGAAAGACCATGGCTTCCAAAAAACCACTCATTTTTGGAAGACAAATACTGGGGAGAAGAAGTAAAATAGTGTCATGGCACGTTCCTGTCCCAATTGCCAAGGATTTCCTGGAGATTTGGAAGGCTGTGCCGAGCTCCAGAGACTTGGTCTTATGGTATTTATTCTAAAAAATGGGAGGAGAAAAACCCAGCCACTTCCAGGTGCCCTGCTGTGATTTTCTGTTTCCCAGCAGTGCGTGGATGTGGCAGGAGCAGCTGATGTGACCCGTGCAGGGAGGCTGGAAACCAATGCCAGCAGCAAAGGGCTGCCTTGGCAGGTGGTGAGTGAAAAACCAAATCCTCCAATAGATGAAAAACCAAACCCCTCAATATAGAAAAATCAAACCCTCCAATAGATAAAAACCAAACCCTCCAATACATAAAAATCAAACCCTCCAATATATAAAAAATCAAACCCTCCAACAGATAAAAAACCAAACCCTCCAATACATAAAAATCAAACCCTCCAATAGATAAAAAGCAAACCCTTCAATATAAAAAATTAAATCCTCCAATAGATAAAAAAATCAAACTCTCCAATATCTGAAAAACCTGTAGAAGGTGGCACATCTCAATAGATGGCACTAAAAATCCTGATGCAAATCCATTCCCTGTGGCTTCCTCCCTGAATATCAGCTCAAGCTTTCCAGTCAATCTGATATCTAAACCTCAAACAAGCAATCTGATCGATGGAAAACCTCTTATTCCCTGCTGGTTTTAATGCAGATTACTCCCTCAGCAGTGCTGGTTTTAGTTTCCATTTGGCCTTGCTCTGAAACCCCCTCGGTGAGAAATAAACCTGGGACAAGTCCTCCTGAGGGGAGGTGATCTGTGCACCTCCATGGGTGTGGAAGGAGCTGCATTCAATTTCACCACTTCATGATCCCATTTTTCTCTGTTTCCTTGACACCAAATTAGCACACAAATATATCCATGAAATATATTCAGCGTTTTAAGTTAAATTCACCACCAGCAGAGTGCTGGAGCCTCTGCAAACTCCATCCTGAGCAGGGAACAAACCCCTTTGCTTGATCCTTCCCTCCTGCCACAAGGGGAAGCTTCTCCTGCCAGGCTGTTTTTCTGCCTTTCTGACTGTGTCATCTGATTTTCTTCCATTTGAGCAAAAATCTCACTTCTTGCCTCATTAAAATGCTCTTGAAACATCTAAGACCACTGCCTAGGTCAGGGCAGCGCTTTGTAAAATTATTTATTTTGTAAGATTGCACAGATGGATCAGGAAAATTAACAGAAAAACATGGAAAAAACAGAGGAGTTCTTTCCTAGTCATGAACTGAAATACAATAATAAACCAACAATTAAATTTTGCTTTATAACAAGTTTTATATGCAAATACCTGCTTTAAAAGCAGTTAATGTATGCAGTTGATTTATGGTCCTAATCCACTCAACTCCTGTTTTTACATGAGGGTTAAACTTGTAAATATTTCCTGGAAGTATTTTGAATAAACACAAATACAAGAAATATCGAGCTATTTGTGGACGGTTTAGTGAAGATTAAAGATGACATTTGCTGGCCTATTGATGCTGCAAACAGCTCACTCCTACCTGGGGTTGGGAAGGAGCAAAAAGAACCTCCAAGGGTCACGTTTTGCTCTCACTTTCACACTGATGTGAACCCAAAGTCTGTTGGACTCAGGGCAACAGAAAAAGTGGAATATTCCCAGACATCCATCAAGGAGTAGCTGCTGCTGGAAGGACTGGCAGCATCTGCCTGGGAGCATTTCAAAGCCCAATTTTCACAGGGTGCTTGGGGCTGGGGTGGGCTCAGCTGCGGTCAGAGAGAAGCTCTGGCTGCAGGAGAAATGCTGAATAAAGACCTCAGGTGCCCGAGCTGTCAGCAGATCTGAGCAGGGTTACCTTCCCACATGCAGCCATCCTGCTGACTCATTTTCTTCATCACCTCGAAAATTCACAGGGAGTTTTGAAATTCTGTTTCCTGAGGAGGCCATCAAAACACAGATTTATCATAGCAGAGTGCCAGGGAAACAAAAGCAGCCCATCAAATACAGACAGAGGATTGTTTTTCATTGTTTGTTCTGTTCTGCTGCTGCAGAAAGTTGAAAAAATTCTTGAAGATGGGATGGACTGAGGAGAGGAACACGACAGCAGGCAAACCACAGAAAAGGCTTACGTAAAAAAACAAGGAAAACTGGATTTTAGATTAAAATAAAGCAAGGGAAATCTAGTCGTGAGTCTCCATCTGTGTGAATTAAAGACCAAAACCTTCCATTCATTGATGTCACGTGTACAGCTGAAGGTTTTGTTATGTTCCTATAGGGTCTGGTTGCATTTTAGGCTCACATAAATGAAGTGAAATTTATTTTGTAAAATATTTACAGCCTGTTCTTAAGAACCATCGGGCTCATTAGCCAGGTGAGTTTGTCTTGGGTTTGGCCAGCAAACTGAGCAGCAGAGAGCCACGGGCCAGCTGTCTGGGAGCCAACAGCCAGATGGAGCTGCCAGCCAGCTCAGGCACTGCAATCCCAGCCTGAAGGATGTCAGAACCCTGGGAAAAGCCTGACCACGGAGCTCCAGGAGCACGGGTTGGGGTTGCCAGCAGTATTCTGGGATGGAATCCCCCCCCGGGCCCCCTCATCCCACATCTCCTCTTCAGGGTGGGCTCGGCACAGCGCGGAGCCGGGGGGAGACCCTGGGAGGGGCTGGGGGTGCTCGGCTCCCTGCAAAAACCTCTCCACGCTCAGCAAACAGAAAGCTCAGCCTGCCAGAAGGGAAATATAATTAGGCTGAAGAAGAAAGGCAAGGAGAGGAAGGAGGGCTCTGTCACCGAGGGGTTGGAAGAATCCTGAAGGCCTCCAGACACGAGCACGGAGCTCAAAAGCGCGAGGGGAAGTCTGAGGCAGATTATTCCTCCCTTTTGTGAGGCAAATGACTAATTATACCAAGCAAGATGTTCCGTTTCCAAAGAGATTTGGAAGGCATCATGCAATATTGATACAGAAATTGTGTTTAATGCAGGTTTACAAGGCGAGAGGTAAAAGGAAATGTAAATGCAAACATGGTGTTTTATCCTGGTCCTGCCTGTGGCGCTTCCCTCTGTCAGAAATCCGCCTCAGTGCTGGGAGTCTCCTGTGAAACAGCAAAATTCTTCCAGCTGGTGACAGTTTTAGGCTTCCACAGTGTGTGTCCAGAAAGGGAAAGATGCTGTGAGCTTAATCTGACTGAATTTCCATTGTTGTGTACTGTTGCTATTTATTTTACTCATTTTTCTTTCAAAGGAAGAAAAACCAAATCCCTGTTAGAGGGAGAGGGATCGATACTGAGAAATTCTTTGTCGGATCAAATAAGACCAATCATTAACCTCACTGCTTACAAATTCAATGCAAACTCCACTTTTCAACTCACCTCTGCCACAGCATCCCCTGCAAACTTCCCTCGTTTTGCTCGGCAATTAAAGCCCAGCTCAGCCACCCAAACAGAGATTGTTACAAATCACCTTGGAGCTCTCTTCCTTCTGTTTGGGGGGGAAGAAAGGAGGAGGTGTTTCCTGATATGGGTCAGGTATTTTGGTGATAGGGACACTCCAGGGTGCTTCCTTAGGTGGATTTGTGGATTATGGATGTTATTTATAGCCCTGATGTCTCTTGGAGCAGCATGTGGAGAACGTTCATGGCCATGCCCCAGCTCTGCTCTGGTCCAGCTGTGGGGTCCCCTGGCCACATCCCAGCCCAGTGAGAGTCATCCAGCTCTGTGATCCCAGCACAGGGAGGACCTGGAGCTGCTGCAGAGGGTCCAGAGGAGGCACCAGGATGAGCAGAGGGATGGAGCAGCTCTGCTGGGAGGAAAGGCTGGGAGAGCTGGGATTGTTCACCTCGAGAGGAGAAGCTTTGGGGTGAGCTCAGTGTGGCCTTGCAGGGCCTGAAGGAGCTGCAGGAAAGATGGAGAGAGACTTTGGACAAGGGATGGAGGGACAGGACAAGGGAGAACGGCTTCAAACTGACAGAGGGCAGGGTTAGGTGGGATATTGGGAGGAATATCTACAGAGACAGTTGATGTCATTGCCCACAACAAAACAAAATCAAAACCAAGTTTCTAAAATTGTTGTGACGTTTTTAATCTCTACAAACAACTGAGCTCTCAAAATCGTCAGCAGTTTCAAGTTTCAATTGAAATTTATGTGCAAGTGTAATTGTATTTGCTGTTACTTGTGCAGTGTTCAAAGGCCACTCAGCTGATTTAGGGACAGAAGAGATTTGAAGCAGGAGATGTTGAAAGAGTGTGTAACTATTTCTACATTCCTATTTATTTACAAAACATTTTTCCCACAGCTTTGTTTTGCTAGACTCCTCAAACTGCTGTTCCTGTGCACAGGAATGAATCTTTTAATCTGAAGATCCAAGTTCTACAAGAGGTACAAGGCTGCGCTCAAACATTTGATTGATTTCCTGTTTCCTTTCCTTACAGTAAGTGTTGCTCCTCAGCTGGGCCCTTCCATCCGCCTTTGTTGTGTCACTGAGTGAGAGGATATTGATGCATTCCTAGAAAACAGAAATATTTTTGCCTCTTGCCTGATCAAATCCTTAAAATTTGAGTCTACCCTTCTGAATTTTAGGGAGTTTGATGCTTGCTAAGAAGAATTTTGGCTGCTTTATGGCTTCTCAAAGACTTTGCTGAGTTCTGCAGAATTGATGCTTCACCCTCAGTTCTCCACATCAGCTGAAAACCAGTCCCAGCTCACACTTGCCCACGGAGAGCTTTGCTGTTCAGTGGAGAGTGGATTTTGGTGCTTTTTATTCCTCCTCTTAGTTTCCTGTTCCTTCTTTAATTCCTTCTGTCTGCACCCAGAGATGCCTTGGGCAAGCAGGGAATGGAGGCTGCTGCTGGTTAAGGGTTGGCATGGGACAAATTTGTTGCAAAGCTGTTACAGGCACAAAACCAGTGCTATACTGAAAGGCA
The DNA here is from genome assembly GCA_013397115.1 of Edolisoma coerulescens. NCBI lineage: Eukaryota > Metazoa > Chordata > Aves > Passeriformes > Campephagidae > Edolisoma > Edolisoma coerulescens. The sequence goes on along the minus strand of VWZW01001136.1, from coordinate 987,504 downwards.
AAAAATCTATCTCAAAATCATTTGCTCAATTTCTTACAAACCATTGGCGCTTTTTTGGTTTGGATAGAAATCTGTGCAGCCAGTTCTGCTTCTGGGAGCACTGTGCCACTTCTGCCAGTCCCTGAAGTGAGTTTAGGTTCCACCATGGGATTATTTCAAACAGGGCCAGGTGATGCAGGAAAGGTCTTGTCTAGAAGCCATCAGCAGCACCAAAGCACTCGTGTTTTAAATAATCTCGAGATTCATGGGAGAACTAAGCTAAGGTACCTGCTCAGTCTCCCAATCCTTCCAGCACACACCACAAACACAAATTAATCAGAGACAGAGGTGTTAAATCACACCATAACCATGTGGCAGCACCGTGAGGCGGCACCTGGCCGCTTTAATCCTCGAAGAGCAGACAGGAAAGTCCTGCCGGTGATCTCAGGGTGTGTTTTGAGGAAATCTGTTCCCTCCTGCCTGCTCGGGGTCGGGGTGTCCTGCCCCAGTCCCAGCTGCAAACACCTGCACCGGCGCTCCGTGCCCCGGGACACTCCCGCAGGGTCAGCGCTGCCTTTCAGCGAGGCTGCAGCGCTTCCCCACCCTCCTCCTCCTGAAAACCGGGGATGCTGCCATGTCCTGGCGCCTTCCCTCGGGCTCTGCAGCCGCTTCAGAAGTTGCCTGGGAGGACAGGAGTGAGTGTGAGCAGGGGGCAGCTCCGAGGGGAGGCTCCCTGGGGATGGAACCTGGAGCCGGCCCCGCTAGGTGAGGACTGGGCAGGTTTGTTATGACACAGCTGCGGCGGAGGGGGGGATTTGTGGCGGGGAGAGCGGGGGAAGAGAGAGAGGGGGAGAGAGAAAGAGAGAAGTAGAGTGTGCAGCACTGTCAGAAGCAGGATCCGGCGGCTCTGGGGAAGGTGCCACCTCTCCGCTCCGCCGCTCCGAGCATCCTGGATCTCCAGCTCCAATTGCCGGCAGCGGCGACCATGGCAGCGCCAAATGGGTTTATTTCTTCGCCACCTCTCGTTTCTCTCTCTCAGCAATAATTCACCTGAGGNCCGCGGGTGCGGACCATGGGCTGGCGGCTGCTGCTGCTGGCCCTGGCGCTGGGCGGCCGCGCCGCCACCGCGCAGAACGACACCGAGCCCATCGTGCTGGAGGGCAAGTGCCTGGTGGTCTGCGACTCCAACCCGGCCCCCGACGCCAAGGGCTCGTCCTCCTCGCCGCTGGGCATCTCCGTGCGGGCGGCCAACTCCAAGGTGGCCTTCTCGGCCGTGCGGAGCACCAACCACGAGCCCTCCGAGATGAGCAACAAGACGCGCATCATCTACTTCGACCAGGTGAGCGCCGCGCCCGAGGGACCGCGGGGCCGCCGCGCATCCCCCGCGCATCAACAGGTGCCGCTTCGCCCCTTCCCGGATCCCGGCTGAAACTTGGGAATCCGCCCCGAGGCGGAGGGGCAGGGCAGGGGGAGCTGAGGCTGGGGGCTGCGGAGGTTCCCCGTTTATCCCCCGGGAGCGGCACCGGCCCCTCCGCACCTGCGGCCCCGGGGAGAGGCGGGGGCCGAGCCCGGAGGTGCCGGGCCGGCAGCGCTCGGTGGCACCGGCGGGGGTGACATCGCCTGGGGACAGCGGGATCTCAGGTGCAGCCCGTGTAGGGTTTAGACGGTTTGTGCAGCTTTTGAAGGGGGAAGAAGAGAGAAATTTTAGGGGAAATCCTGTCACTTTCCCAGCACGCTCCGCTCAGCTCGGCACCAATATTAACGTGCAGATGCCAACACACGTTTTAATCCCAATTCCTGCCCTGGGGCGAGCCCAAAGTCATTGGGACTGATGGTTCTCCTGGCTCCTACACCCTGCTGCAGTGAACAGTGAATTGTGGTGGCTGGACCCAGGTATGCCCTACAGCTTGGTGCCGGCGCTGGAAATGACCCTAAAACTCCATGAGCAGTCCTAGAGGCTTCCAAGGGCTGTGCCTGGCACAAAGGAACCTGGAAATATCAATGAAAATAAAGCACAACTAAGTGGAAGGAAAGCAAAATGCAGTCATTACAGAGGATATGTGGCATATGGGTGATGCACTCATTGCATGTTCCCCTCTGTCACTTGCCTCTGATTAAATCCAAATTATTATTAATGCTTGTAAGAACAACTGAAGGCAGCTTTTGCTGGGATGTGCCAGGTATTCCAGTAACTCAGCCTGGCTGTGAGCTGGGAATGGCTCGTGTCATTCATGTAATCCTTCCTCCCACTTGGTGCTTTGGGAAGGCAGTGTTGGCTTGGCCACAGCTGTTCAGCCAAAAGCCGTGTGCCACTCCCAGAACTGGTGTTTGCATGACATTTTGGGGCAATCATGAACAAAAAAGCCTTTTTAAAACACGTATAGAAGAAAGGACTTGAAGGTATGGTAGAGTAGCAAAGTAAGAAATAATTCCCACCTTAGTGTATTTGTTGTAAAGTTGTCCTATAAATCCGACTAAATACCCATTTTATGAGTTATTCCAAAGTAACTGAGAGAAAATGAATAAACCAGTTTAGATGTAGATTAAAAACTTTCCATGGGTGAATGGTTTCTAAAGTTGATAATCTGTATTTTTATTTAGCACTCACTACCTGTACTAATCCCCATGCTGTATTTTTCTGTTTGTAGATCCTAGTAAATGTGGGCAATTTTTTCACGTTGGAGTCTGTCTTTGTAGCACCAAGGAAAGGAATTTACAGTTTCAATTTTCACGTAATTAAAGTCTATCAGAGTCAAACAATTCAGGTATGTTGATCCAGTATGATTATAAAATCTTTATTTAAATTGTTTGTTTAGGACAGGATCTTGACTGAGCACAGGAGCATTTAACATGATTTTAAGGAAAAATGGTTTCGTTTACAGCAACCTGTGGTGTTGATTTCCTAGAAGTAGGGTTAATAATTTAAACAGAACAGCTGAAATAAGGCAGAATCCTCACCTCAGATAAATCACCACATCTTCACTTCTATGCCATGAATATCTGGGTGACATAAAGCATTCAACAGAGTGAATGATCCAAGAGTGAAAGAGAACTCTGAATTTCCCTTAAATGCTTTTGAAGAGTTGTGTTTTGCTACAGGTTAATCTCACTGTGTGGAACACAGGAGTTCTGGGTACCACATTTGAGTATTTTTGTAACATTTTGTGCCCTGGCTCCTGGTGCCAGGTCCCTGGTTATGAACTCAGTGAGCTGAGGACTAAGGTTGGTTATATCCCTATAGCAGCATCTTCTAGGGAACCTTTACAGAAATTTAAACTTCTTTTCTCACCATATAATGGATAAAAGATGTGTCATATATTAGACAAAAGGGGGTAATTCTGCACGTTCTTCTGTAGTTTAATAGTGAAGGAGCTGCCTCATTAAATACAAGAGGGAAAAGCCTCCAAGTTCCTGGACATCCCCTTGCTGAGCCAACAGCAAATTCCTTGAAGCAATTCCTTAATCTTCCTGCCAGGTCACACAGTTTCTGTGACACCTCCTGGCTTTCCAGGGCTGCAGTAACATCTGTGCCTTCCCTCCTTCCCACCCACGAGACTGCCAGGTTCACTGAGGTGTCTGATGCTGTTCCCTGCTCTCTCCTGCTCCTGGATGTGGTTTTGAGCCTGCCAGGCTGAGCTGAGATGGATCTCTGCAGGAGGAGTGATCAGACATTTCTCTGTGGCTGCTCTGGCTCTGGGTTGCTGGTGAAGCTCCTGGGAAAAGTGTGACTGGTGGAGATGGCAGAGAGCTGCTGCCAGCCACGATCCCACCTTCAGTGAAATTCCCCTTCAGTTTGCTGTGTGAAATCCTGATTCCAATCAGGTCAATGACAAAGCCTTAAATGGAAAATTGGCCACATGAAAATCTCTGTAATGAGCTTATGAGCTGTTTAATGTGCTCAGAATGTGTTCTTTTGGCTCTCTGGAATGCTGAAGGTTGAATAACTCCATCAGCCACTTCAGTGGATTTCGGATGCACGCTGCCAAGAAAGATGCCAAGCCTTAGGTTCTGGAAGTCCAGCTCAGACTTTGGTGTTTCACAAAGCAGGAGCCCAAACCTGGGAGTTTGGGGCTCATGGCAGGGAATGTTCCAACCTGTGCATGGCCTGAAATCTTTCATGGACAGGAGATTCTGAGGGGATGGATGGGTTTGCTCCGTTTTGGAACAGTCAGTGTGAGACCATCCCACGCAAACCTGGGATGTGTCTTCTGCTTCAATTCCTGTAAGATGATTCCAGGGGAACCTGATGGAACAGAAAGAGTGAGATAAACACAAGCCAAGCAATGGGTTTGATGCCCTTTTCCTGTATGGTAAAGAGGGAGGAGAGCCAGAAACCATTGCAGTTTGAGTCTCAGCCACATCCAGACTGAAGCCCCACTAAATCACCTGCAGGCTTCCCACACAAGTGATGTTCCTCTGCCCCCACAACATCTGTTAGTGCCATTAAATATCATTAAACTGCAATGGGTTCCCTGGAGACACTTGATTAAGTGGATTTCCCAGACAGGTGAATCCCAAATAAATACCAGACCCTGCTGCCCCGACTTCTGCTGAGCACTAATTTATTCTGTGGTGACTCCCATTGAAATTAATGGGAGCATATGCAAGGCCAGCACTGTGGATGTGGGTAGGCATCCCATAATTCACCCCCTGTGACTTCATTAGAGCTGCTTGGAAAGGGAAAACAGAGCAAAGCTAATCGTTTGCCATGGGGGAAATGAAAAATGCCTGGAACTGCCCATTCCCCCAGGCCCTGCCCGTCTTCATTTAGAGATGCTGCTTGCAGAGCAGAGGCTGTACTGGTTTTCAGAAGTGTTTTATAGAAAAAAATGGAGCCAGTTTATAAAGCTAAAAGTCAGTTCTAAACTTTGGAACCAGGCAGCCATCAGTATTGAGCAGGACACACGTTTTGTTCCCGGTGAAGTGTCAGCTCCCAGCCCACTGTGGTGCCTCTGACACCTCGTTGGGTGCCTGTGTCACCTCTCCTGGTGACCAAATTTATTGAAAATATCTTTTATTTTGCTTCTGTGTGACTGAAAAACCCCTCAGATAGGCAAAGTGATACCAGCTGAGGCGATGCCTCACTCAGCTGCAGGTCCAGCTCATGGGCATCCATGCATTTGTGCCAAATAAATGCCATTATTCATTTAAAACAACCCAAAAAGCACTGAAGATCGGGCCCTTGCACTGTGGTTAATATTCAGGGGTGGTTCTTGATGTTTTGCTGGTAATTAGAGCTTTTCAGGGCTTCTCTTGCAGGTGAATTTGATGCTGAATGGGAAGCCAGTGATTTCTGCTTTCGCTGGGGACAAGGACGTCACCCGTGAAGCCGCCACTAACGGGGTCCTGCTCTACCTGGACAAGGAGGACAAGGTTTACCTGAAACTGGAGAAGGGAAACCTGGTCGGTGGATGGCAGTACTCGACGTTCTCTGGCTTCCTGGTCTTTCCCCTGTAAAGTCAATTTTCCTGTGACATCCATCCACGTGTGGGCTCATCCTTGCCTCTGTTACACGAAGGTCATTTTGTCATCATGGGAGTGATGGTTCTTTATTGCTTTCTCATGGCTGATTTTGGATTCTCTCTATGGATTTTGGCCCCATCCGAACTACTCAGAAGTTTCACAGACTTTTGTGTGTTCAAATACAACATCCTTGGACTGAGACTAAAGCAGACAATAAATATCAATGCTTAAGCTCACAGTCTAAAGCTGCCTGCAAGATTTATTCCAATTTCATTTCCTGGACTCACCGGATTCGTGGAAGAAGTGGATTTTCTTTAACTGTGAAAAGACTGGCACCAAGTCTCTCACGTAGGAGAGTCTGAGCTCAGACTCCAACCCAGAATTAGTGTGTTGCTGCCAAAGACCTGTGCATTGATAAATTAGTGTTTCTGTCCTTGGGACTGGACTGCCATGGTCTGTTCCATTGTCTTAGAAAGGTAATTCTTACTGCTAAGTGCTCGGCTTGAGTTCTCCTCTGCGTGCTGTGTGTTGGATGGTTCACCCAAATATTTAAGCTCACAATCAAGTCCAGCCTCCAGAAACCTGAGGGGTTATGGATGTGTTTTGGTTGGATATGGAAGGGGTTCCTCTTTTCCACGTGCTCATTCCTAAAAGGAAAAGCAGATTATAACCATGCAGGCAAAACTTCCCAGGGTTAAAGGTGATCATTCAGGCACAGCTTTACAAAAACAGCTTTGCCCTGCAGGACACCTCACACTTGTTCTTCGGTTTTAATTAAAGTGATTGATAATTACTGCTTTATTCAGCTCCTGAGGGACTCCTTCCTTAGACACAACCACTTTGTCAGCTGGAGATGAGATCCCCTGGTTTGTATTTCTGTGCATTTTCCAACCCTTCTGTTGTGTTAAAGGTCTTTTCTGGTTTTGCCTTAACTCCACAGCTGTAGAAAACTTTAGATCATTTGTTTAACAAATATGAAATCCAAATAACCGGTACCTAACTTGGTACAAAAGCTTCCCAGCTTTTTGTACCAGTCATGTGAACTCATAAACTTATTTATTATCTCATTGTTACGTAATAAAGATTAATGTGTGTCAGCTGAATTTCTGACCTTTGGATTTAGAAGTCGCTTCATGCTATTTTTTTATTGGGTATAATTGTTATATGCAAAATGGAAACTGCCCCGGGAGGCAGGAGAACTGCCATGGGTTAGTCTGGCAGAATCCTGGAGGTAATCAGAGTGATCTAGAAATAACCTATGCATTTTATTTAAAAAAATAAAATCTAGGCAGAAATCCTGGCCTCACTGAAGTTGGTGTTCAGAATCACAATAATTCCAAAAGATTTTGGATGAAACCTCTGCTTTAGGTTCTGCCATCAACATCAAGCTCCAGTGCCACCAGATTGAATATTAAATAAAATTATTTTCTCATGAGCTGCTAATGAAACCTTCATCCCTCGTGCCCCAAATGCTCTGAGTTGTTGGATCTTTGTGCCTTGCGTATCATGAAGGATGTGGTTCTAAATTAAAGATTTCTGTGTACTTGACAATGTTGGTGGGTGGAAGCATCTGCAGCAACCTGGGAGCTTCCCTAAAAGCCAGTTTGGGCTGGGCTTTGCTGCTTTTGGGATCTGTTTCCAGTTCCTTCCCTTGTTGGCCAACTGCAGTGTGTCCTGTTGATATTTCACTCATTTAACATCGAATCCATGAGGTTGGTGCTCCTTGTGAAAACATCAGGGAGTCAGTGGCACTGCTTCGTGCCCAAATTCCTGGTTTTTCCTCACCCACCACACAGGACTTTTTGGGTACTTTCAGGAGGATTGGTGGGTACTTTGCACTCCTGTGAGGTAAATCAGATGAGGAAGTGATTTCCTAGACACAATTTTGTTGCTGTACTGACCACTGCAGTTGGGGAAGAAGGGGAAGGACCTGGCAAGAAGGTGAAAGATTCACATTGCTGAAAAACAGTAAAAAGTTAATGATAACCAATCAAAACGTGTCACTGCTGTACCCCCAAAATGTGTGTATATAAATATATGTATATCTAAACCCCCTGGAATTGCAGATCATAGTGTGCATGATGTTATAAAGAGGTTACTTGTCCTCAGAGTTTATTTCAGAGGGGAGCATCGGTATTTTGTATAAAATTGGTAAAATCTGCAATCTCACCATGCCCATGGATATATCTGTAATGTACAAGAAGTGTTGCTACTGAGACAGAAGAAAAATGGCATTAAAGGTGTCAGTATAATTTCAGAATGATGAATGTATCTAACTTCTTTAATTTGTAAACACATGATCTTTAACGGCTGCCTTTAGCACCCAGCAATAATCCTGAGCCATCTCATTACAGCCTTGATTGCCCCTCAGCAAAACATTTCTGATGTCTTCAGAGCCATTAATACTAATTTCAGCTTGAGCTGGCGAGGCTGGGAAGCTATTCCAGCTGAAGGAGATACATTGTGATGGGAATATCCTAAATTTTGCTGCTCAGCTTCTAAAATCAGAATTGCCAACTAATTATTTTGTTGGTTTAGGTGGAGCTGCTGTCATCACACAGGGCTGAGCACTCAGAGGGGGCCTCTGGGGACAGGCAGCTCCCATTTAAACATTTAATTAAGAACAAAGTGTGGGGTTCAGACACAACTTGAGCTACCAGATCTTGCCCTCATTTCTGTTGTGTTGTCCCACAGGAGCTGCTCCCAGAAGAGGGAGGATGAGCCAGGCTGGATGGAGCCAGGGCTGGGAAATGAAATTCCTTTTCCTTCTGCCTTCCCATGTCCTGCCACGGCATTTTCCTGTTGGAAAAGAGCAGCTTAGGAGACACTTCACTTTTTAAAGACTTTTTAAGATTAGAGGTTTGATTTTTTTTTTTCCAGAGAACTTAAACCCTGCACTGAGCTGCACTGTGAAGGTTAGAGCCAACTCTGATCCTCTGCAGCTCCAGCAGACTCATTGATTTTGGGGAGGGCACAATTCCTCCCCCTGCTGCACAGTGGGATGATCTCTACCCACATCCTTTACCCACTTTGTAGGGAACTTTGTAGCTGACAAAGTTGATTGTTCAAGAAAACCTTTTAGCCACGTGTGGTGAGGACAAAAGAAAGAAGTTCCTTTCTGAGAATAACAGATTTATTTTATTTTAAGTGATTTCTTTACAAACAAGATCAGTGTTTTAACTTTCTTATCTGCTTTATTAATATTTTATTCATATTTTATTGTAAAACTGAGGGGAAAACCCCTCTCTAATTTCCTTTCTTTCACTCCCCAGTGATGTAAATGCTGTTGATAGGGCCAGGTCTCCCTGCTCGCCTCTGTTCATCCAGTGGAGAAATCTGCTCTGGGCGTTGAATCCTCTGTGCTGTGAAGAATTTGGGCTGTACAAGCCAAACAACTGCTGAGCCCAAAAAGAACCTGTTCAAAAGAGCCTGGTGGCAGAAGGGTTTTTGGAAAAGGCACCGAGGTAGCTTTGAAATTTTCCCAAGGTCTTTTGTCTCTACATGAAAAGGAAAAACCATCTTTGAAGCATAGAGAAGGAAAACGTATCTCCTTTTTTTTCTTAACAAGGTTTTATATGTGGTTTGTGTTGCTTCATTCTCTAGCAGTATCTGAACATTTTATGGGTGTTAATTCAATCACTTTGGCCGTTTTGTGGCTGAGTAAGCGTTGCAACCTACTGAGAAAATGGGGACAGGGTTTGGGAAATGATTCCCAGGTGCCAACACACCCAGTCCTGGTACTTGGCCCCGTTCACGCTGCTGGATCAATCTTTTTCCTGATACAGGACATTTTTAAATACAAAGGAAGGGTTAGGAGTAAATGGAATTCTGCTGTATTTCCCTTTCCCTATTACATCTAGATAGCATTCCTAGAAAGATGAATGCAGTGAAACAGTTTGAAATGCCTGAAGAATTTCACAATTAGCTGCCAGCTCTTTTTTTAAGCCTCACATCTGCACACAGAGTAGTTTTACAAGCAGGTTTAAAATAGAGAAATTAATGCAAGGACCTCTATGTCATAATCACACCAAGGGGCTGAGCCATTAACATGAAATATGGGCTGATGAAAACAGAAAAATGTTCTTCTCCTTTATGTCTTCCTCCTTTTCCAGGGGGTTCTGAGTTGGGACCATCTTTTACCTTGGCAATCTGTGACTGTTGCCCCTCATATTGTAAGAGCTCTTTAAAATATTCAAACTCTTTGTCTTCTAAAAATTACATCACCCAGATAACTCAATGGAAATGTCTCAGGGACAGAATTTATTGGCTGGCACGTGCCACAACAACATTATTTTTTTGTCCTGTTGCTGTCCAGACAGAAAAGACTCCTTTGAGAAAAGAAAATTGTCTTGGCCACTCAGCTGAAGTTATTTATCTATTGCTGGTTGGGGATGGGGAGGGGAATGAAGCCCTTTCCTACCCTAAGGGGGATGGATACAAAGAATAATGATAAAACCAGGCACTGTTATGGAACTGAAGATGGGAATAACGGGGGAGTGGCTGGGATGGTCAGTTTGGTGCAAGCTGGGAGCTGAGGCGTTCGATGGGAGTTGTGATCACTGTTTTAATCCTCATGGTTTGGGGGCAGGGAAAATTTGTATCATTTTTAGCAGGTTCTTTTCCTTCCCTCCTCTCCTCTCCCCTATTTTCCTTCTGCCTCATGCTTCTTCTTTGCTGCAAGGGAACAAAGTGATCTGAAATGATCCAAGAAAGGCTCGTTTCTGGAGAGGGATGGCAGATTTGGGGTTTTTTGTTGGTTTTTTTTTTTTGCTGGTATCTGATGTGGGGGAAACACCCAAGTGGTGGGGAGGGGGGTGGGAAGGACAAAATAACAAACAATTTACCCTAAATACATCCTTGTCCTATTATTCACTTCACTGAATTACCCAAATCTGTTCTGTTTATGCATTTTCTGCAGTGCATGGCTCTGACCCACCCTGTTCCAGCCACCACGTGGCAACTGATGGCTTTTGGTGCTGCTGGAGGACCAGAGATATCCAGGGGCAGTGCAGGGCGCTGGAGATGGGCAGACAAAGCAGATTTATCCCTGGATTCCCGAGGGTGCCTGAATTTACTCCCCCCCAGCAGCCCCCTCACCCCGTTTGGTGCCAAGGGCAGACGTGGGCAGCGAGGTTGGCACGGGGCAGAACAAGCTGGGAGCGTGGAGGTTTGGGAATTGCTGCTGGCACCAGGAGAATGCTGGATCCTGATCTCTTTGGGAGGAGATTCAGAGGTGCTGGATAATCCTGGTGCTGGGAGGAGGGAGATCCCCAGGGCACCGGGGCAGTGACAAAGCTCCGGGCAGGGGACAAGGTCTGCCCGCAGAGGGAGGGTCTGAACCACCCCAGGGGTTTGGTGGCTGTGCAGAACCTGGGAATGGCAATCAGGCACCTGGCAGCCGTCCTGGAGTCCTGCTCAAGGCAAAAATCAATGTCTGGGGCTCTGTTTTATCCCCTGCTTTGTAAAAGGAAGTCTCTTCCCAGCCAACAAATGGGTTTCTCCAACAAAAGCTGCCTTTAGAATTAACACCACCTGAAAATAAATGTAGGAAAGAGTCCCAGGGATCCAGCAAGGCTCGATTTCCCTTCAGTTGGAGCCGTGCAATTAAATGAGTTAAAATAAAGATTTGTCTGTGCTCTGCTACAGAACTAAACACAAAGCAGCAGAACTGAGAGATGCATTTTCAGAGAGGAGGGTCAGTGCCAGAGCTGGGGCATTTTCTTCCTCCAGAGCCTCCCAAGCACCTGAGCAGCCTTCACAAAGTTCCCAATTTTAATTTTACTCAAAACCATTCCTGACCAGGAAATGCCACTGGGAGTCAATTACTGTGTGCAAAATGCAGATGAATTAGAAAAAAATGAAACTTATTTTTGCAAATAAAAGGAGAGAGTTGTTTTGCATCCAAACCCCTTTGTATTTAATTTGAAACTCACTTTTTATTTGAAAGATGACATTGGTTTGAAGAGAAAAGGGAAACAATTGATGCTGAAAGAAAAGATTTGAACTTTGGAAATAAATGTTTACAAATAAAACAATTGGACTGCTCCGAAGTGTTGTGGGGTTTTTTGTCACCAGAATTTAATTAAGAGAAAATGGCACAGTTTTGGAAGTTCATTTGGATTTTTTGGTATTTTTGGATTTTTTTGCATTTCCAAATCTCTCTCTCTTTTTTTTTTTTTTAACATGAAGCAAGAATTTACTTGCTTTACTTTCATCCTATTCATCGATTTTCTAAAGCACACAAAACTGGCTGTTGAAAAGCCTGCACAAAGATTTAATAAACTTGCTCGCTTTTATAATTTCAGGAGGTATCTTTAATGTCATGGGGAGTGCTGGTTTCCCTTCAGGGGGGATCAAACATTATGGATTTATTTTGCTGAGAAAACCCAGATCACGTTAAGCTCACCTGGTTTAATGATTTCACCTGAGGCTCATCCCTGTGGTCAAGCTCAGTGAAATTTCCAGGAGGATTTTGGACATTTTAGGGCCAGGGTGTGGAGGAGAAGGTCCAAATTTCACATAAAACCTGGATTTTCTTTGTGCCTGAAACCTGACTGCACCTTCCCCCTCAGCCACTGCTTCAGGATGTGATGGTGGTGGCCAGTTAATTTTATTTGTTAATTAAAGATTTCTAGAAGTTGTAATTCTGGTGGTCTTGTGAGACCCTCAGAAGGGGCCAAGAGGTGTCATCAGCCCCTCCAAAGCTGGGGAAGAGGTCACGGGTCCTTCCACCATTTCCTTTCCTCTTTGTGGGCTTTTAGACAACCACAAATATTTAACATAAATATGGAAATATTGATAAACGTGGCTTAGCCCAGCAGTTATTGGTACAAATTACCCAACTCAGCTCAGGTACCCAACACTGAGAAATTTGGGTAATTTTTGGACAATTTTTTTTCTTTATTAAGAAATCTCCCTGAGCACTGAAGGAAGACACTGAAGGAAGACACTGAAGAGACCTTCAACACCTCGAAAATGGAAAAAATTGCAGAGAGCAGCTGCTGAAAAGGAATCAGAGTCCAGGTGGAACTGCTCAGTGTAACCCAAATTCACAGCCAGAGCAGGAGATGACCCCAGGCACGGATCCCTTTAAGAGATCACCTCATCCCTCCTTTCTCTGGGAGCAACAACCCCCTGCTCATTTCTAGAAAGCAAAGTACTGACAATATTTGAAGAGCGAACACCTGAAGCACAAGAATGCTGAGGAGCATCGGGGCTGTGTGAGAGGAATGAATTCTCCAGCAGCACCGGGTGCTTCACTTTCTGTGGAGCGTTTAAATGGATTTCTACAAAAATAATAAAGGCTTCTGCAGGAGATAACTCCAAGACCATCTATCTTTGTTGCCTGGAATTCAATAGTGGTTAAGTGAGATAGGCTGGGCTTAACCTGCTGCAAACACTGATTCAGTGGGCAGGAATCAGCTGTCAGCTCCTTTTTGTAGGGGAATTACTCCCCTGAACGAGAGGGGAAGAGGCTTTTCTTCATGTCTCTGAGAGACAGCTGAGGGTTTATAGCTCTGATGGTATAACAATGTCAGGAACAGGGATTGTGGTGAGTTTAAAAGTCTGACTCGCAGGCTGCAGCCCAAATCCCTGGGTTTTTGGAAGCTGTATTGAATATTTTGCGCAGACAGCTGGTGGAAAAGGCTTTTTTTTGTGCTTGTAGGTGTCAGTCCTGGCTGAGACATGGGGGTGGCTTAAATGAGGTTTCCAGTAATGACAGCAGCTCAAGATAACAACTGCGAGCACTTCAAAACTCTGATGATTTGTCAGGAACTCACCCTGAGATGAGAAATTTCATGGAGCACCTGATCTGAGGGTTTGCAGTGAAAGGCTGCTCAGCAGAGCAGGAAATGCAGCCAAGCACATTTTGTGGAGAAAAAAAGGTGATGGCTCACAATATTTATTTCTTTTTAGATGCAGGAAAAAAGAGCAAAGCTCGATGTGCAACAGCAGCTGCACAACTTGGGAAAACACCATTCAGAAAATCCCATTGTTTAAGCAGTAAATAAATCAATAACTCCTTAAGCACTGCAGGTTGTGCAGCTTCAGGGGCAAGCCAGGGATGCCTTTAAGCTGAGTTTTTCCCCCTCTGTAGTAAATCTGAGTTTAACGTGCCCAAAAGGGCATTGTTGGATTTTTTTCTGGAAAGCTCAGCTAAGGAATTTGCTTTTCATGATGCCCCATAAGGCCCCCACAAAGTAACAAGTCAGCATCATTTCCTGGCTGCAGCTGATAACATTTATTGCTAATTCTTTAAACCCTGCTTTAAAGGAAAACAAGTCTGCAACCTGCATTGCACCCACAGGAATCATCTTTCTTTTCCTCACTTTGGTAATTCAATTGTGACTTGTAAACTTGTGCAGCTGTAGCAAAAAAAAAAGTCTGCCGTCAACTCTAATCTATCTTGAGGAGAGTAAAAAGTGCTTACCAGCACTGGTGTAGTAAATCCTGGCTGCTTTATTAAATAAATGTAGAATTTCACTCAGAAGCCTTAAGGAAGAAGAGTTTTAAAATATCTGAACAATTTAGCACGTTCTGAAGCTGAATAAAGATTGATGGAATTTTGGGGCGAGATTTAAACTGATGACAGACCAAATCCCACTTAAATTCACTTGAGAAGTGTGGGCATTGCTGATGTCTTCTGAATGGTGAGAGACAAACCAGGCTGCTGGAGAAATTCCTGAGCATCACAATCCTCCTGCTGCTGGAAAAACAAGGCTCTGAAAAGATCCCAAAGCTATTTATAAGTGTAAGTCAGGCCTTGAGGCGTCTTTACATAACCAGCACACACCTAAGCAGGGCAGGATCCAGCAGGCAGAGGAACACACGTCCAGGGCTGAAATCTGAAGGGATTTCATGGATTTGGGCTCTCTCCCTTCCACGTCTGAAGCTGTGCATCTGCTTAATTCTTTGTTGCAGCACCAGAAGAGATTTTCCAGGGATAGGTGATGCTTTTAGAAGCACTCTGACGTGCAGGCAGCCAAGCAAATTCCCCTTGCTGGGCTAAGCCAGGGACGTTGCTCGCTGGTGAAATCTCCTCCCTCCTCCAGGAGTCTCTGAACTGGAGCAGTGGGGTGGGTTTGGGCTCCAGGGTGAGTCACTTTAATATTCATCAACAAGAAATCAAAATCTGCTGGTTTTAGCCAAGGAAGGGCTATGCCAAGGTGATAAATATCAAACCCAGCCCCCTTTAGCCCAGCTGGGCTTGGGGGAGCAGGTGTTGCTTCAGCCCCCCCAGATCCCAGCCCTTCCAGCTGGGAAGAGGAGCAACCCCCAGGATGGGACTGGGGGCATTCCCTGCCCTTTGGCTGCACCAGGATCACACCAGCCCTCCCAGGGTTATCCCACAGGGCAGAATTCCCTTCTCCTGAGCCCCCGAGGAGCTGATCCCCAGCAGACTCTGTCCTTCAGCCAGTGCTGGTGAGCCCACCCTCGTTTTGGGGGACCCCTCCTTTTGGGGGACTCCTCATTGTCCATCCAGGGAGAAGATGGGTCCCCAAACTTTTATCTTTGCTTTGTCTTGAGGCTTTTTTTAGTCTTCGAGAAAACTGCAGTGAGGTTTTGTTTCCAAAGCACCTGGTCTCTTGGATGTGCCACACCTGGGGACTGCTCCTGGGATGCTCCTAAATCCCTTCGGGTGCTGTTCCTGGGGGGTTTAAGAACAGAGTTTGATCCTGGGGAATGTTCCTGCAGCACCAGGATCCCCCCATTGGCCTGTGGGATCTGAATAATTTTATAGCCTTTGGAAACTTGAACTTGTTTATCCTCTCTAACAATTCCTGTATTTTTATCTCCCCAAATAACTGGGTGCAGAAGCACCAGCACGGAGTGGGTTACAGGATGTGCATTATCCTTTAATGCATTAAAGATGCTTTCTCACAATTCCTATGGCATTGGGAACACACCAATTCCCCCTGGCTTTCTGTCTGATGCTGTCCACACAGAGTGAGGAGAGTGGTTGGCATCCACCTTTGACAGGCTGGGAACTGGATTACTCATGTATTTATGCAGAAAATGGTTTCTAGATGCTCATTCTTCACCAGCAGATAAGGACACCTCGTTTAGGCTTAGAAATATCGGTGTGGGTGAAGTTGTAATGCTGCAGAAAATGAGTGGTTACAGCAAGATTAATTAGTGTGGCAATGAGCTCCCAGGTGCCTGGCCTTGAACTCAGCACTGGCATTAAAATGCAGTTAAAACAGAAATACAGAGACAATCATGAATGGCTCTCAATAGTGGCCCTAGGGCTGCTTTTCATTCACCCTGAATTTGCAATGGGAGGGAGGAGGCTGGAGATCCTTGTCAGCTAGAGAAGTTAAAATCAGAACTGAGGACCTCAAATGGAACAGGATTAAATCATCTTGATTTAGGCCAGGTTCTAAATTCAAGCCTCACATCTGTAGGAAATCTCATTAAAAACTCCCACCCTTAAACCACTGAGGTGCTCGAAGGCAGTGCAAAATGTAAAACACCAACAATATTTTATTTTTTTTCGCTTTGAAGCTGGAGAATTTTGGAATTGGTCACAGAGAGAGCGAGCACCAGACAGCGCAGGGACGTTTCTTTGCTCCCAGCTCTCTTCCCAGCCGCTCTTTTACACAAATATTGCAGAATCCCCCAGCTCAGCTGAGTTTCCCCGAGCCCTGTGCTCATTACTGCGTTTCTGCAGGATGAAGAAGTGCCTGAGAGCCACACAAATCCACTCATGCTCCAAGGGAGGGTCAGGGCTCCGAGTGCTGCAAACTGGGAATGCCCCAGTCCGGAGCTGGAGAGCTGGGCAAGGTCCAAGCCCAGAGCAGAGGGACCCACTCACACTCACCCTGGGCACTGCATTTGCCAGCCCTGGGGGATTTCTGGCTGTGAAAGGAGCAGGACTGACTGAGAGCCTGGGATTGAAAACACAGCAAAGTAAAGTGAGTCTATGAGGTGACAAGAACATCTGCTACTGGTAATTTTTTTTTTTGAAGATGACCTCAAGCACACTAAAGTAAGAAAATTTCTGCTTTATTGCTTTGGTCTGGCCAGAACTGATCTACTGAACAGATGATCTATGGATCCAACAACTCCTTAAAATGAAAAGTTCTTACCTGAGGTAGGACACTTCCTCCAGAAAGCTGTACAAATTGCAGAGTGATGTGTGAAGAGAGTTCTGAGTTGCAGTCTTGAATTTCAGATTTCCAGGGCTGGGGGAACTGAACTGAACACACGGAGTCCTAATTCACCCCTGAGAGTTCAGTAAAAGTCACATCCAAATGCAAAAAGGAATTGCTTCTACGGAAATCGTGGGAGAAAATCATAAATATTTCATGCTGGGACTTCAGCTCGATTCATTCTTGTTCCAGTTTCTGCATATTTAATATATACTGGCAGTGTCCAAGGCCAGGCTGGACGGGGTTTGGAGCACCCTGGGACAGTGGAAGGTGTCCCTGCCCATGGCAGGGGGTGGAATGGGATGGGCTTTAAGGTCCCTTCCAACCCAAACCACTCTGGGATTTTCTATTTACAACTTTGCAAAGCTGTAGACAATGGGAATAAAATTACCAGCCTTAAAAACACGGCCACAGAGAAATATCTCCTAATGGGGCCACAACTTGGACACCCCTCGATTCAAGGAACCTGGCTGTTAACTGTCCATTCTCCCACAGGAGGAAAGCACAGGGACAAAATCAGTCCTGACGAGCAAAGAGACGTCAAATCACCCCTGAGCTGTCATAAAGTTCCACTCACGGCCTCCTGCCAGGGCTTTCTGTCTTAAATAAAAATCAGGTGAACGTGATAATCTTCAGCCTGTTCAGCAAACACTGTTCATGGGTAAGGAGTGGGGATAGAGGGCAGGAGAAGAAAGAGGGTTTGGGGTCAGTGGGCAGAGTTGTGGCCACTCCCACGTGTCTGGAGCAAGGAACTGAGCAAAGGCAGCTCAGGAATGACTCCCCTGACTCGTGGGAACAAACCTCTTCTTGTTGGAGAGGGGCTGGAAGAGCTGTGAGGGCTGTGAACAGAGGGAGACCACGTGCAACAGGAAAAGCCAGTGCTGGGGTGATAGTGGGAGGAATATTGGGAGGAATATCCCACTGCTAACAGAAATCCCAGTGTTGGATCATCGTCTGCCCGCAGCCCTGATCAAACAGGTCAAAATAGAAGGCTAAAAGTAGAAAAAGAACCTTTCAGGGTAAGTCACTAAAAACCTTTATCAGGAAGAGCTCAGGGCTGTTTCTCTAAGAACCTCTGGTGGATTCCAGATTGCTCAGGATCTTCAGCCACTGAAAAATGAAAAAACCTTCAGTATTGAAAAATGCCAGCCAGAGAGCCTGGAAATCCGAGCCCTCTGGAAGTCATTTGTTCAGTTAAATGCTGAAATTCCCTCCTGTCCTCTCCCTGTTTTCACCCTCACCGTGGGTCAGGTCTTTAGGATTCTGTTCTCTGTTTGGATTTGGGTAAAAATAAGAAAATTTATTGTGTTTGATGAAGCAGCAACATCTGGCAGAGCACCCCTGGCATGGGCTGTGCTGCAGTTCCCTCCCGTGGGGCTGCCTCACCCTCCGTGAGCCCCAGAGGAGTTTTTGGGGTGAAACTCTCCCTGAAACCCCATTTGGATCCTGCTGGGCTGGGACCACTCCGTCCCTAATAACATTTAATTGCTTTATAACTCAGCAGCAAATTGAGTTGATTTAACTGTGTTATAAAAGAAGGCTGTGCTGTTATTTCTCTGCAAAGCCTGGCTTGCTTTTGGAGCATTTAAAATATCTGTTTTTAAATGTCAATTAGCAGCTGACAAACGTGAAAGAAATGTATTTATGACAGGATGATCTCAAACCTCAGATCCCTCAGTCTCGGAATGTGTCATCACTTTTTACTCAAGTGTAGCTTTTGTTGGAGGCTTCCCTTATTTTCGTTTTAATGAGAATTTAAGAATGGAATTAAAATATAATCCTGATGCTTAATTCTGCATGAGCCTAATCGAGTTTGTGCAGAACAAAAATGTCAGGGCTTGTATATTCTGCTCGAGGCCCTCACTTTTTAGCAATGCAATTAATTACACTGGAACACCCCAGAGGTTTATTGCTTCAGATAAAAGCATCCCGAGCACCTTCTTTACTATTATTTCTAGAAGAAAAACAGTGTAAGATAAAGATAATTGAAGCATCTCTGACAGACAGGTTGTTTTTTCTTTTAAGGAACTGTGTGGCTTTAACAAAGAACCTCCTTCAAGAAATTTAGGAGTAGCTGCTTTGCATAGAAAATTTTGGTTTGTGTCAGCCTAAGCCAGAATTTACTTTATTCTGTGCCTTTAAATAGACCATTGCACATTTCCATGGGTGATCTGGATGCCAGTTTAATTACCCAACGTCGCTTTATATAAAACTGATCAAACTATTAAACCAGGAATTCAGTGCTAGGGCGGGATGGTGCTACTAAAAGTGAAAAATATCCCTTCAGTTCTGTCAGCACTCCTGGCACAGCTGAATTCCCTTCCCCTGGCTGGAGGGATGCTGGAGGGAGCTCACAGCCCTTCCACGAAGGCACCCAGAGCTGAGTCTGAGGGCTGTGCCTTCCAGAGCTGTCCTGAACTGGCTCTTTGACTGGGATTAGGATTTTGACTCTGATCTGAGTGACTGCTGTGGGCATCTTGTGGAAGAGGGGGCAAAAAAATCCATGAAAATGTTACACTTAAATAAAAGCCCCCAGAAAATGACTTTGCTGCAGGGAGTGCTTGCATGAGAAAGAAACAAGGCCAGAAGAAGCTTTTCCAAACTCCTGGCATAGCTTTCCTGGGCAAATGTGTAACTCCTGCTGCTCGTTGTGCAATTTCATCAAAAAACTCATCCTGATTTTGGTCAGTTTGATTTAAAAGCAATGTGTTTTCCCAACAGCCAGATTTTGGAATAGTTTCTCATGGAGCAGCTTTTATTTTGTGGAGTCAATGATATTGATTTCCCTTTAAATTTAAAGATTGCCCAGTTCCACACTGGATGCAACAACAGCATTTCAAAGATGAAGTGACTGCCTGGTGTGGTGAGGTCTCTTCTCAATAAATCACCCTTTGTTTCACAATTTTGTCTAAAATGAATCCCCAAGAATGAGTAGGTTTTGATCCTTAGCAGTGAAAGCTTTATTATATGTTACAGCAAAGGTTTTATCAGTGTCCAGCCACCCTGTATAAATTCTGGATTGTTTTTGCTGATTGATGTTTATTTAAGTAAAATACCACTGAACAACCAAGAACAGCTCAGGGCTCCTCTTTGCCTCACTTTTCTGAGTCTTTTTCTTGAAAATGTTGCAGGAAAAGGTCTAAAGCAAGCAAGTTTCAAAACCCTCCAAAACCTGCCTTCCTACAATCTACTAAGAGTTTTAATTGAGAGTGTTTAACAATATTAATAAGAATACCTTCTGAGCCAGTCCAAGTTCCTCATCCCTTTTTTTGCTTTCCACCATGGTTTTTCCTGCAATAAAAGAAGCAAAAAATGACAAAAAAATATCTTTACACTCTCCCTTTTTCACTCTGTTAGAACTTTCTTTAAAAGAATTCAAGAAATGTTGGACAGTGGCAGCGATGAGGGGAATCTATTCCTCAAATAACTCCCGTTTTCCCCTGCGAGAAATTGAAAGGCCCCAAGTTTTTATTTCAAACTATTAGGCTGGAATCCAGCTGGAGGAAGAATGGCAGTTTCATTCAGGAGTGACAGTTTTGAGAAGGCTTTGATGGGAAATTTCTGAATGGATTCTGAACACTAAAGGGGAGGAGAAGAAAAAGGGAGGCGAAGCATTTGCCCACGTGCAGCAGGAAATGTCGAAGCCTGATCTTTTCATGCTCTCTGTGAGGACAGGCTGACGTCTCCTGAGCTCAGGGGTTCTCACTTTCTGCTCCTCCTGCTCCTGAGCGTTGCTTTCAGCAGAGCACAGGAGGCTGGAAAGCTGCTGAGGCTCCTTCTCCAGAACATTAATATTTATTAAATGCAATTAATGCTTTCCCATGCTGCTCACACCTAATAGGAGAGATTTGTAAGCGTGGCACAAGAGCTGAGATGCAGCTTTGCAGCATCCCAAAATATCCCAGTTTCTTTCTCAGCTACTCATTGCACCAGAAAAAAGAAACCCAAAAGCCCTTTCTGAACACCTGAATGAAGTTTCCTCCTGTAGAGAAGGGTGTTTTAACTGGGGAATCTGAGACTAAAAATCCTTGCACTGGTGCTGTGCAAAAGGTAAAATTCATGATAGGGAAGTTAAGGGAAACAACTTGAACTGATAGAGAATTGTGCTTCCACAAGTCATGGACCATTTAAACTCCACATGGCACTTCTGACATAAAACCAGCCCCAAATTGACAGAAGATCTGTTTCTGACAGAGTCAATGATCATGGCACCAGGAACTCCTGCCTGGTTTTGGAGGAGGTGGGGCAGGCCAGGTGCAGGTGCACAGGTTTCATCCTTCCCTTTGCTCTCTCCCAGTCCCTTTGCTTCCTGCTGTCCTTCCTGGAGCTGAGCTGAGGAGCCTCATCTGAGAATCACTGAAAAAGCCACCAGCAAGGCACAAAGTGGGAGCTGGGAATGCTCTCTCTGCACGCTCCGTGAGCTGGGAATAACTCCCAGGCTGACCACGAGCCTTCAGTCCCAGGGATCACGGAACACCCCCAGTGCTGAGAGCAGAGCTCCACCCCAGCCTGGTTCCAACAATTAACCCTGTCTCCCCTCGTTTGGAATGTTCTGCCCGTTTTTAGGGATTCGGTGAAGCCACACAGATTTTTCCCACCTGGAGACCTGGGAACTGATGCTTTTTGACCAGGAAAAGAGCAGGAAAAGTCCCAGGGAAGAGCAAGATCCCATTGCTCGGTTTCTCTAACTCAGTTCATGCTTTTGCCTTCCCATCCTTCCCCTTCGTCCTGAGACCCTCAAAATCCCCTTTCCATCCCACCAAACCCCGTCAGTATTTATTGCCTCCACAGCACAACACGTTGGATATCCTGGGACGCAGTAAAAGTCAGCTGCTCTACGTTTGACAGCTGAATTGTGTTAAGAAAGGAAAATCATCCCAAAATGAATATGGAGAGACTCCACTCCTCCGGATCATTCCCCGCTGAGCGCTGCCCATGAGCCACTGGAGCCAAGGAGAAAGGAAGGACATAATCAATTCCATAAAGGGCTTTTTATCATTGTCACATTGCTGGAATGTAAACAAACTCTTATTTACTTTGTTCAGTGACACAATTAGTGAAGATCAAAGTGCCTGCAAGTGCATTTTATACTGTAAATTAGTAGGTAATTAACCTCAATGCACCCTGCTTCGGATCTCCAAACTAGCTGAGATCATCCTTCAAAAGCAACAATACAGGACTGCATCACTGCTTAATTAGAAATAAAATGAATAAAACGAGCCACTAATGGAATGTGAGGGATTGGGGTGGTGCTCACAGAGAGTGTGCAGGAGGAAGAGGGAGAAAGAGAGAGAGAGAGAATTAAATCATCTTCCTTCAGAGCTGGAAGACAGAGATTCGTATCACAAAGATGCAAATAAAGCAGCATCCAACCAAAGGGTGCTTTACTTGCAAACCAATCCTTTTTATTATGTTTGTTGCCTTCCATGAGGGATTGGGCTTGTTTTCTTTCACAAAAACAGAACTGGTTTATTTTTATAAAAACAAGGAAAATAAATGAATAAACCAGATTACCTATAAATAAAATGGATATTGTTGGAATCTATATCAAGGCTGACATTTCTGGTTTTATGGCAGAAGTGGATTCTAGCAATTCCAGGAACTACAAGATCAGAACTGGAGGTTTCACTCATATTTTCACAGAAATGGGACGAGTTTGGGATGCTCCACAGAGGATCCAAGCTCCCAACAGATGGAGCTTGCACAAAGCAACTGGGACCACTCAGACTTCCCCGAGGTACCCCTGGATCTCCAAATACTTCCCACCTAGGAATTCCAGCTGTGTTCAGCAGGAGGAAGACAAGATTGGTTCTCCCTGTTCTGTTCTGTCTGGGCAGAGGGGAATCCTGGATTTGGGACAGGCAGACTGGAACAGTGACCTGGATTTCACACGCTGCCCAAGTGGTGCAAACAAACCAAACCACTGCAGCCCCCAGGAATCCTCCTGGGGCAAACACTGAGATCATTTTCCTCTGCCTTTTCAGTTCCCCCTGAAATCCAAACCCCCCAAGCAGCAGCACCCTGTGAGCCACAGCTTTAAAAATGGCTTGGTACAAACCAGCAATTCCTCTAAAAGCTGAGCAGGTCCAGACACTCCCTGGGGCTTTCCATGGGACAGCAAGGGAAAGGAAAGAGAATTTTCCTTCTGGAGCCAGCTGGGTCTTTGCCCTGCACTAAAGCAGGTGCCAGCCATGCCATCGTTTCCCTCTCTTAAATCAGCACCCCAGAGGCTGATCCTGATCCTAGCATCACCCTCAGGACCGAACACAGCCTCCTCCCACCTCTGACAGGAGCAGCTTTGTCCAGCAGTCATTTTACATCCATGGAATATCTGAGCCTGATTTTCTCTAATCAGAGCTCATTGATTTTCACCACAAGGAAAGGGAATAGATTTTTTTTTCCATCCTTTTTTGTTTGAAGCTAAAAACGTCCCTGTTTGTGAATGACAGTTGAGCAGAAATGCATTTTATTTCACATAAACACTAGGTTATAAATCTAAGAGGGACAGAGCGAGGAGCACAGGAACCTCACCACGACACCTCACACAGAAGAAAGGAGCTGCAGAGCTTTGAACAAGCCCATCCAAATTGCTGAGAGTAATCACCATTTCATGTTTGCTGATTTTATAATCTAATTACAAACCCAACCTTGCAACAATTTTTTAAAGTAGGCAGTTAGCACTGAAGTACTTTTTATGCAATTATCTGCGATTGAGCTGCCTCATTATGCAGCAATTGCTACACAAATTTTCCTGTTGTTCAAGCACCATTTTTGCCATTTGCAGATTTCATTTGTAGCCCGATAAAACAAACCCTTGGATCCAAGCTCAACAGTCCTGTTCTACATTCCAGTTGCCAAGAAACCATTGTTAAATATTTGATATCATAAATATTGACAGAGAGGCTCTTTTTATTGTTTCTTCTTGCGGGCAAATTGACAAATGGAGAGTTTTAGATATTATAACAACCATGCCCAGCTTCATAATCATCCAGCTTAAAATAAAACCTATTTAATCAATCAGAAGTTTACCCTTTAGTGGGAAACTTCCTGGAGCAGGAGGTGTCCTGCCGGGGAACGTTCTGGAATCAATGTGTGGAAAAGGACCTTACACTTGCTGTGGGTGCTGTGAGGATAATTTTGTGTCAGGACTTTCCTGTGATTGCAGATTGACTCTGCCACAATATGATGGAGGAAATTCTTTCATCGGAGGTGGCCGAGAGAAAGGAGAGGAGGTGGGGTGTGGGTTTTCCTCATCAGGCTCTGATTGGGCATTGTGAATATGGAAACAGCTTTGGACAATTGTGGAAAATGGCCTGAGGTGCAAATCCTGGGGAAAAGGAGCAAGAAAATCAGAACACACTGAGCCAGGAGAGTTTGGGGATAGTTGTGAGCAATTTTTAAAATTAGATGGGATTTCCTAAAGCTTCCAGGCTGTGGGGAACAGCTCTGACAGCCACAGAGGCCCTGGCGGGACCCACTGGCCCCAGAGCTGCACCAGACTTTTAAATATTCTGAAAAAATAAAAAAGGCTAAATTAAAAGAGAAGAAATTTTTCAGTAGCCTGAACTGTTTTCTATTAGTAATTTCACAAATGTAGCTGGCCTAGGAATCCACAGCTGGCAGGCAGACATCCCTTCCTCCGGGGTTTTTGGGTTTGCTGAGGTGGAAGTGCAGCTTCCGTGGGTGTTGCTGGGGCTTTCTCAGCAGAGCTGTACCAAACACCCACTTTCTCCTAATGCCAAACACAGAAAAGTTCCTGCAGCATCAGGACATCTGAACAGCTGGGGCACAGGCAGGGGTGAGTCCGTGGGGCCCTAATTCCTCCCAGGCTGGATTCCCACTTGGGAAGAGAGCACAAGCAGAGCCTCCTTCACCACCCGCGTTTGCAGATGCTTCCAGTGCATCCCACCCTGAAGAGAAAAGCTCCTTTGGTGCTCCTCACCGAGAACACAGATGGTGCTCCCTGGGCTGCTGCCTCTGGGACACAATTGCTCTGCTGCCTTGGGGAGCTGTGCCTGGGGAGTTCACCTGAACACCCCCCCACCCCAGGGAACAGGCAGGGCTCGGGGAAATCGGGAGGCAGGAGAAGCCAAACCCAAACTGGAGAGAGCAGCTCATCCCTGGATGAAGAATGTCCACTCCTCCAGCCCCTGGATCCACTCTGAGCAGTGCTGGACATGGCCTTGACTCTGGTTGTCTGAATAAATGACCACCACCGGGGGGTTTGCTTCAGGAATAGCTCAGGACATCTGATAATCACATATTGCAGAGTTAAAACTCAGAGTAATATGGGTGGTACAACCCTCTTCCCATAAATTTGTTAAAAGCACAGCTGGAAACTTTCGGGGGGTGAAAATACAAAGAATAATGAAGAAAACACAGAGTCTTAAAGTCAGGAGTAAGATAATTCAAGTGACCGATTTCTGTGAAGTTCAATTTTGCAGTCCAAAAAAATCCATTTGCACTCGCTTTTCCAACCTGAAGAAGCAATTCCCACGTTTGTGCATCCCAATCAGGTAATTGCAGACCTCATTTGCATAATTCCTGTCACCCAGTTCCACGTCCAGCTATCCCACGTGGGAACTGGGAACGTTCTCAGGCAGCCGGTCTGAGACTCAAACCTCAGGATCTCTTCCCTATCTCACTTTTGTGCTGCAGTTCCCATCGTGAGATTTAAAATGAGGTTTGGCTATTCCTCTTTCAGAACAAATAATGGGAGTTTTTCACTGCAATCTGAGGGAATGAATCAGCTTCTGGAGGGTTTTTAGATAAATATCTCGTGTCATTAATAAAGGAAGGAACACACACGGATACCGTTACTTCTCGTCCAACACTGATAACAGTGAAATATAAAGTTTGGGAGGAAAATGGAATATTTATGTGGGAAATAAATAGAAAAACAATAGAATACAGCAAAACAAAAAAATAAAAATGAACCTCACTGCCTTTACTGGAAAAAAAAAAGGATTTTTATGAGATAATTCTTGAGATGATGACTGATTGATCAGGTGATCTCTGATATTATTGAGGTAGCTCAAGATAGAGATAAAAATGAGGGAAATAAAAGCAAAGGAGGTACAGATGAAGATGAAACTGTTTGCAGGCCTATAGGGCAAGATCCAAATCTGAGATCCCGATCCAAGGGGGCTGCTCAGGTGTTGGGGGTTTTATTGGGTTTCAGCATCACACATCACACACAGCTGTGAGGTTCCTGCCCTTTCCACCCCCAAGCTCTGAACCAACCTCAGTCAAAGCTGCAGAAGATTTCTCTACATTTCTAATTTTACCAATTTCGGATTTTTATGGCTGGGAAAAACGAATGGCATCCTTCTGAAAGGGGTTTCTATATCCGAGGCAGAGAATTCCTGAGCCCCTCAGCGCTGGTGCAGAGCAGGATAAACACCTCAGGTGCTGGTAATCGTCCCTAAAACCCAGAAATCACCTGGAATGAGAGCTGGAGCTCCCTGACCTTAATGGTTCAGGAGGCAGGGCCAGAAATGCTTCTCACTTTTTAATGGTTTCCGGAATGCTGCTTTATTTTTATGGATGAAACTCTTGGCAGGTAGGAACTGATGGAAACTGCAGTAACTCCCGTGGAGCAGTGCCAGCCCATCCCTTCAGGCAATCTGTCTCTGTATGGGAACAAGAGATTAAATATAGTTAATAGGAGAGTAGAACTTTCTTTTTTTGCAGAATTTGTTAAAAATACTCCTATTTTCTCACCGTTTTAATGAGAAAGTTACCTTTTGTGATAAAAGTATTTGGAGTTTTTTTTCCAAAAGCTGATTTTAACGTGGCATAATCATGGAGAATTCAAACTGCTTTAAGAAAGTTTTTTGTCTCTGAAAGTAGCTGCCATGTGGAGTGTTCTTTGGATGCTTTCAAACTAGAGAAATTAAACTGTTTTCCTATATTAACTATACTCTTCTGGCTGAAAAAATGGTACAATAATTAATTTATTCATTCCAAACCATGAAAGTCCAAATTACACAGAGCTTTCAGCTGCAATTCTGCTCAAAGTCCTGCAAACTTGCAATCATTAACGTGGTCAATATGAATCAATTCAGACCCTGCCAGAAGAGAATAAAAATGTTGATCTTATGAACCACTGGAGCCATCTGGAACCATCAACTGCCACGGAAAGAAATTCATTCCCAGACAAAACACTGGATTCAGCTCTCCCCCAGCCTGCCAAGCTGAGCGAGCTCCTTCCAGCAGAATTATTTCTGTATTCCCTGACAAGTTATCAAGCACCAGCTCTCTGAATGAGGTTCAGACCAGACAGAGACTTTGTCAGAAATAAATGGAGTTTCAAACTCAGCTTTCCTCAAGCAGCCCTGGACTTGTCACTGCCCGTGCTGCTGCTGCCACGTCCCCTCTGAGTCAAATTCTCATCTCTCAGAGCTGCCCTTCCCCAAGGTCACCCCAGAGCTGGGCACCTGACAGGGCTTTAACAACCATCAATGGGTTTGGAGGAGAAAATACAGCCTTAACAAGCTCTAAGGGGTTTTTTTACTCACAGGATAAGCTTAGCTATGGGATTTTTTATGTAGAGACAGGAAATAATTTTTATGGACAAACAGAGCCCTGCCAGGGCTGCTGCTGGGGTTCCCTGTCCCCAGGAACATGGGATGAAGCCCCTTGGGTACCCTGCCTGTTTGGAATGTGCTTTATGGCTGCTCTGCCCTGTGGATTTTCCTGCCAGAAGCTCTCACACCCCTGGGAGCACCAGACTGAGCATTTCATGAGCCACCAGAACTCAGATCTGGTTCTGTTCCACCGCGCTGCTAAAGAGAGAGGGAACAAAGCCCTGCTGGGGTGGAGAGCCAGCATTTCTCATCTGACACCACCCATTTGTTCCTGTAGCGTTTGCAGGAGGTATTTGAGAAGGACAAACATTTTTAAAGCCCCAGCCAGGAGTTTATGGCTTCCCCATAACTGATTTAGTGCCTCGAATCAAAGGTTTCACCCTCCTCCTCTACAAAAAGTACACAGAGCACAGAGATGGATCATCTGTCATCTCTATAAAAATGTCACCCACTATTAGCTCCTTCTATTAAAATGCATCTTTATTGCCTGCTGTAATTATGAGGAATTTCGGCTGGTTCATACATTTCCCAAGGTGAGGGAATTAACAGCATTTTTCCAGAGCTGCAATGGGCCTTTCTCAGGCTGAGTCTGCCTTCAGCAGCTGAGCCCAGCCAGTGGTGTCAAACACAGACCATGATTTTAAAGGGATTTCTCTAATTTTGTCATTAATGGCCTGAAGGAGCACAGCAGGTTGCAGAGGATGTGAGGCAGGGAGAGCTTTTCTGGCTCAGAGATGAACCAGCCCAGCCCGAGGAGCCCTCGCAGCCCAGCTGGGATGAGAGAAAAGAGAACTTGTGTTAGAGTCAGGGACAGGCTGGCACGAGGCACTGGGACACAGGAGCGAAGATCCTGGGCCTTCTATGAGTGGTCTTTGCATCACTCCTGTGGTTTTACAGTGAGTAAAACCTCTCTGGATGGAGTCCTGAATCTTGAGGAAGGAATTCTGGCCTCACAGAAGCCAAGACCTGATCCAAGTTGTATCCACCAGGTATTGATATAAACCTTCCTTTGTTTCAAAGTCCTTCCATGTGCATTTTCTCGACTCCAAACCTGGCAAAGCCAGCTGAGACCAGCAGAGATTTCAGTGACCCAGGGCCCAGACCACGTCCCCAAACAGGGCAGTGTCCAGAGAGGAATCTGGTCCAGCTCTGACAATTTACCAAATTCCTAATTACTTAAAGGATGACTCAATGATGAATTCAGTCCCTCTGAAATCACGGTTCTACATTCCAGGATTTTTCCCCCCTGGAGTCAAGCTGAGCTGTGGCAGATTCTCCCACTTTGCATTTCCAACTCGTAGCACTCAATTTAACAGAGAGAGGCAGAAGTTCTGTTCAAGTGAATCAGCTCTAACCCCGATTTCCTTTCTCACTTTTCCAGCTCCAGAGAGAGAGAAAAAGAAGTTGCTAATCAACAGGAAATGCAGTTTTGACTGTGTGAAAACTGCCTTTTGCAACTCCAGGCAATTCTAGCAAGCCTATTGAAACATTTGCACTCCTGTGGCACTGTTGAAACGCTGATATTTTTCAAATTACACACTGGATACAAACACTGGATTGAGCAGTTTCCCCGTGCCTTGGGATGGGCTCTCATTCCCTTATCCCTGCTGAATAGGTGTTTTCTCCAGGAGCATTTCTATTGGCTTCAGAGGGGTTATTTTCAGCATCGAGCTCTAAGGAACTCCACAATTCATCCTGAAACTCCTTTGTGCCCTTGGTTTCGGTGGTTATTAGCTCTGAGCAGGGGCCCAGGCTCACAGCAACACCCAGAACAGACTCTGGAGCCCCCTCAGCTTTTACCTGGGCTGATTCACAAAGTCCTTCAGTCAGCAAAACCTGCCTTTGCTCACTTCTGTAAAGTCAGGAGGAAAGTTTGCTCGCTGGCCTGGCCACTGGGCAGCCCTGGCTGGGAACAGGAGCCAGGAACTGGTGCTGGCTGCTTTGCCGCACTGGGGGTACTGGGACAGGGCACCTGTGGGCACTGAGGGCATCCAAACTCCTCCTGCTTTGCCCTCAAAAGTCCCAAAAGCTGCACTGCTCTTGTCCCCGTCAATAAATTCCCTGACATTCATAAAGCTCGTTCCCAATGGGATTAATTCCCTGGCTTTTGGGATAAAGCCGGACTTTTCCAGCACCCGAGGGCTGTGAGCCACAGCTCTGCTAAATGAGGGGATTCCCCACAAGCTCAGTGCCAGTCTCACTCCAGGGAGCTCAGAATTCAGGGGTGGTTCTGTTCCCCTGGGCCCACATCAGCCCCTGCTCCACCTGCAGCTGGAGCCAGCTGTGCCCACGGGGGTCTTGGGTCATCCCCTGGCTGGGCTGGCAGGTCACTGATGCTGGGGTAGGGCAGAATTATAAATGGTTAAAATGATGGGATTAACCTGGGAGCGAGAATCAGAAACAGGTTCTGCTCTGTCACTCCTGAACTCTGAACTTGCAGGGTTAAGTTTAATGAGGTATTTGGCAAGGGGGAATGGTCTCAAAGTGATAGAGAGCAGGGCTGGATGGGATATTGGGAAGAAATTCCTGCCTGTGAGGGTGGTGAGGCTCTGGCACAGCTTGCCCAGAGAAGCAAGGATGTGAAAAGTGGTATTTGATCCCAGAACACCCTTTCAATCCAAGGAATATGATGCAATAATGCAATGCAGGACTCCTTAATCCACCCTAAGTTATTTTTTATTTTCCCCAGAATTGATTTAGTCTCTTTTTCTGTATTTTTCCCCCTTAATTTTCAGCATTATTCTCTTTTTTTCCCCTGATTAAGCTCTGAAAGCCTTTCTTCACATCCCAATCAGCCTGACAATTAGTTGGAAGCTATTCACCAGCCCACAATAGCTCCCATGGACTCTCTTGTCAGTGAAACTCCTCACAGACCCTCAGATTTGGGATTTTCTTGATAGAAAGTACTGACACTGAAGCAGATGGGACAGGAGGGGGAGTGTATCAAGAGAAATTATTGAGGTTTTTATCCTTCAACCTGCCAATAACCATGGATTGGTACCTTGGGATGAACACTGGGAAAAGAAACCAGAATCAGCAGGTGAAGTTGGACCTATGAGAGCAGAAGGGATAAAAGGAAATAAAAACAAGCTTCCCCATCCCCTACCTACTTTAGGGATAGATTTTTTTACTCTATTTCATTAGGGAAAGAATCGAAGCAAAAAACAATTTACAAATAATGTCCCTCCTCACAAACTTCAAAAAAGCTCCTAAAAGCCATGATTTTGTCAGGTTTGTGAATAAACAATCAAGTTTTGCTTCAGCCTTGTTTCCTACAGCTCCTGTGGGAGATGCTGAGGACCCAGCTCAGCTTCCATGAGGATTCCTGCACCTCATTCCAGGAGCTCCAGGCTCCACCACCTCAGCTGGTGGACTCTGAAATTCCCTTCCCTCACTTTGCTGTTGTTCCCAGGGGAGGAAGGGATGTAGAACCCTGGATTCCCTCTCCTCATCCCGGGATGGAGGCAGGAGCCCAGCGAGGCTCCAACAACTGCGTCCCCTTGTAGGAATTAATGAAAGAATTGGATTTATAGGAAGCCCCTGTGGATTTCAGCCTTCCCAGTGCTGGCACAGAAAGCAGAGCCTGCTCTGATCACGTAGTAGGGAAACCTGGGGAGAAATTCCTGCCTGGCCTCTGGGAGGAGCAGGGACTGAGATGGAGAAATATGAGGCAGCTCACAAGATATATTTTATAAGGAGCCAAACAGAATTCTGACTTCAAAGGAGTTGGGATGTGCCCTAAATCTGGAATAGGGAGGTTGTGGGTTTTTTCTGTCATGAGAAGAAGCTTCTTAAATCCATCCTGAGCAGGTGAAAACCAGGAAAACAGGCAGGCTGCTGAGCAGGAGAACTAATGAATTCTGATTCTATGGCTCCGTGCTGCCTGGTGAATGGATTCTGCCTGGATTCTGCCAAGGTTTCCTGTCATCTGCCTCTGCCAGCTTCTGCAGGTATTCCCAGCTCCTGGGTTAGCTCTGTTGATGGATATTGATTCCCTGCAATATTTTCTAGCCCAGACAAACAGCCTGG
The DNA here is from genome assembly GCA_013397115.1 of Edolisoma coerulescens. Taxonomy (NCBI): domain Eukaryota; kingdom Metazoa; phylum Chordata; class Aves; order Passeriformes; family Campephagidae; genus Edolisoma; species Edolisoma coerulescens. The sequence goes on along the minus strand of VWZW01001136.1, from coordinate 956,291 downwards.
TGTTGCCTCTCCCAACTCCCTACGAACAGCAGGTTCTGAATGCTCAGGACTAAAATCCACCATCCTCCCTTCCCTCCAACCCTGCTGGCCCCAAGCTCTGAGCAATTCCCAGATTCCCTGGCTAAGGACCATTCCCGGCCTCAGGAGTGTCTCCTGGTTGATGCCTGCTGTGTTTAGACTTTCAAAGCTGTTTTCTCCCAGGTCACAAATTCCCCCAGGTGGATTTTTCGGAGCTGGAGAGGTTTCACACCCCTTTCTCAGCATTTTGAATCTCAAAGTGTTTACAGTGCTGCTGGCTGGTGCAGATTCTCCGGTGTCTGATAAACTCCCCCTGTAGCTTTTCTCACTTGCTTCTTCAGGAAAATTGGAATCAAACAATGGGAATTTTTAGAAGGGAGCATGGAAGGACAGATATATGTGCATAAATCTCCCACCCACCCTCAAAACATGAGGGATTCCTTAGGGAACCAAGCTAAAACTGAGAGAAAATATCCCTAAGGCAACTCCCAGGGTTTGTGTCTCTCTGCAGGAGCTTGTGCTGCCTGGAATACAAAGTGGGAATCTACCTGGAAAGCCAGAGCATTCCTTGGAGATTTAAAGGTGTAACAGACAGTGAAGGAATTTGGAGTGGTTTCCTGACTCAATACAATATTCAAGCATTTCTGGCAGAATGAGCTTTCCCCTTTGTGCTCTAAAAGCCATCGGAGAGCTGAACAATCCTTTAGCAAATGTCAGCAGCAAAAAACCACATATTCCAGTTTTTATCGAACATCCCTGTGCTAATCTTGCTTAGACACTGGGTTTTGATTGTGCAGAGAGGGTATTTGTGTGCAGAATGGGCTGATTTGGCATTCCAGGTGCAGAAATTCCGTTTGCATCCTCAGACAGAGCCTGAACCTCGGCCAGCACTTGGAGGAGGTCCTGCTGAGAGCAGCTACAGCAGAAGTCCTGAGGCTGCAGAGCTGCTCCCCCACAGCCCCTGCAGACGGCCGGGGCTCATCTCCTTCCCCGTCAGCACCGGGCACCGCTGGGTTTGTGCTCACCTGGAGCTCCCCAAGGATCAGGGAAGGCTGATGGAGGATCTGCCTCACTGAGTGCACAAGGAAAAGAAATTCCTGACCACGTTCCCCAATTTTTTGGTGCATTATTTTGGTGCCAACAGCCCCAGTTGGCAGCAGGGAAGTGCTGGCAGGGATCAGCCAGATCCCAGCCTCCACGGAGCCAAGCAGGCAGTGCAGACACTGGGAATGCATTCCCAGGGAAGCTGGAGCAGGTAAAACCACCAAGGGGCTCCCATCCCTGTAAATTTAACAATGAAACCCGGGAGATTTTGATGAAGATGTTCATGGGGCTTCCCTTTCCCATCAGGGAGGATGGTGGTGGAGGGGCTCAGAGGAATGATTGGGGTGCCTGCCTCTGCTTCCTGGCTGGAATATTTGCTATCTCTGTGACCCTGGGCAAACCACAAGGCCTTTGTGGAGCTCTGGGATTTTAAATTTGTGGCTCTTCCATAGATCAGCTTTTGGCACGTTGCTGTAGCTGCCAGTCCCATAAATCTCTCCCGTTGGGAATATCCTGGGCTTCACTAAAAGTTCCCCAGGAATAACTCACGGTCTCATGACTCCATACATCAAACAGTCGTTCCAAGCAGTCAATACACTGAATGTTTTTTAAAACAGTATCAGCCCAAAGCAGTGATTTTGGAAGTAAATGTAAAAACCTTTCGTTTCTCTCAGACTGAAGTGGTTTATGCTGTGACAGACATTTATCAAACACACCCAAAAAAAGCCAGCTATGACACAACCTGACAAATTCTGATTATTTATGATATTCTGCCCATTTTGGTTTTGTGGTTGGTTGTTTTCAATTCAGTAACAAAAACGTGATGAAAGTTCTGTTTCCTGGCCCTCAATGCTGGCTGACTTCTGTTCCTCCTTCACTTCTCTGATTCCACATTCCTCTTTCATTGCCAGCAGAGACACTTCCATCACTGTGGAACACAAACAAAATGAGGATCTGCGGCCCTTTGTACATCCCCTGTTCATTGCCTAGGAAACCAGGGAAGATTAGCAGGGAAAACTGGGGGAGACACAGAATTTCCATGCCCTGTGACTCTCTGGAAGTGCAGCTCAGGTGTCAATGCTGCCGTGACAGAAGCCAGGAGATTTTTGTATCCCAGGATAAAGTGTCAGCAAATCCCTTCTGTGAAAGGGAACAGTTCAGGGACAGGGCCTTGGATCTGCTCCTTATTCCCAGCTTTGCTCCTGCTGGGACAGCCATGGGAAGCTGCTGCACCATCCTACAGATGCTCATGGGATCCCTGAGGCTGGAAAAGCCCTCCCAGCCCATCGAGTCCACCCTGTGTCCCATCCCCACCTTGTCCCCAGCCCAGAGCACCGAGTGCCACCTCCAGGAATTCCTTGGACACCTCCAGGGATGGGCACTCCAAACCTCCCTGGGCAGCCCCTTCCAATGCCTGGCCACCCTTTCCATGGAGAAATTCCTCCTGAAATGCTCATCTTCCATGGGGTTTATTCGTATCAGGACTTTTAACCTCAGGGCTGTCTCTTGTCCCGTTCCTGTTCATCCCAGGCAGGCCCTGGTGGCAGCTCCACGGTCTGGGATGTGCCAGTGCAATATCGTGCTGTGCAAACGGGGTTTTCCTTCGTGATTCCCCTAAAACCTCCCCTCTGGCATAAATTCCCCCAAATCCCAGCCCCTGCCCTGCCTGCTGTGACTGCTCAGGTGTCTGTCCCGTTCCCTCTGCCTCCTCCCAGAGCTTCCCACACGGGAACGCTGCCCTGGGAGCTCTCCAAACCTCCCAAAAGGCAGAATCCCGGTTTTTAGGAATGTGTTACAATTACCCCCAACGCCCCAGGCAATGAATCCCGAGCTTTCAGCAGCACTGTTGCAGTCGCTGCTCCGAGCCCTTTTTTGCAAGCCAAACATTTGATGGAATTACAGCCCTGGCTCATGAAAGGGCACGGGTTTTGTTCTCCGTTACTTTTTCAGTGTTTCCCAGCCTGGGGCATCTTTGCAGATGACAGGAGAACACAAAGAGCTCTTTTCCCGGGAAGCCGGAGAGCTCTGGGTCCCAGGCATCTCACACCCTGCTGGAGCCCTGCGAGGGAAGAACTGCGAACTCATCACTCTAAAGAGATATGCAAATCCCTCGTTTGTTTTCAAAGGAACCGTTTAATTGTCTATTTTTCATCCTCGGATTTTCCCCAGCAGTTCCATTCGCTGACGTGACAAAATGCCAGCTCGTTTCATATTTAAATATAGGACCAATTTGAAATAATATATCTTTACTTTGGGAGCATATTCATCTGTTATTACTCCGTGAATTATTGGCCAGAAGACAGAGCCTAAGCCCTTTTCCCCTATTTGCAAGGTTGACAGAAAACCTGTATTTGCTGTAATGAAATAAGGTGCTTTTGGATGGTTTATTTTAAAATTTATTTTCTGCTTTTATATTTTTTTCTCTTTCCCAGCTCCCACCAAAATAAGGGGTGCAGATCCTTGTCCTTTCTCCTGCTGAATCACCTTCCCTTCCTACTTCCAGATTTCCAGATTTCCCTGCCCTTTCATGTAAATCTCCCCCTTTCAAGCACACAAAAAAATAAAAGGACAAAAGAAATGTAATTACTTATATCTCCACTGATATTTCCATTGAAGTAATGGATTTTTTTGCCAACAATAGACAATAAATGAGCAGAGGAACAATGGATCCCATCTGAATTTGCATTTCTGTTAAACTGATAACAGCAAATCCCAATTCCTTTACTATTTTTATCAGATGCTGTCCGTGGAGGTGACTCCTCGGGTAGATAATGGTTTATAATGGTTTACCAGCCCCACCAGAAGATTAAAATCCAGGGATTTATAGGGAATAAATCTGGAATATTTGAAGCCTGGGTTTATTCTTTAGAGGGGACATTTCCAGGCTCATTCACAGCCCTGGTATTGCACAGGTACTTAATTATTTATTTTATTAAGACTTTATTTCATTAAGTCAGAAGACTTAAAAAAGAACCTGCCAAGCAAACAGAGCCCAGGTCCTCTCACCCTGAGAGAGAAGAGCTGCAAAATGCTCCCAGGACTTGGTTAAACTCTGCTTGAAGTGCTCAGAATACAAAGAGAGAGGGTCTCTGTGTGGATTCCTATCAAAACCCAGGATTTCCAGCCCAGCATTTCATCCTCTGCAGGTCTGTGAAAGTCCCAGTAAGTGACTTCCACAAGGAGAATTGTCCCTCTCACATTCCTGCCCAAGCTCAGCAGGTTTTTCCCAGGGAAACACAAGTTAAACAGATTTATAACGAGTATAACACACCTGGAAAGGACTTACCTTGTTCTGGAAAATCCCATTCTGAAAAATCCCACTCTGGGTGCTGCCACGCTCCTTCACCCAGCAGCCAAAGGGGAGAATTTTCTGTGGAAAGCGAAATATTCCCTTTTTCTCCCCATCAGGACACGCTGACTCATTGAAAGTGGAACATTTTCCGAGTTCAAAGTCAAATTTCTAACCAAAACCATGAGAGAGAGAGGGAATTTACATTACTTGGTTTGTTTAATTGCCAGATCCAGATGGAAGGACAAAATTCCCTGCTGGAACCTCCTGTATTTAGGGAAGACAGAGCTGATTTCCAGAGCATTTGGTGGCAAATTTGAAGGCAATGTCAGACTGTGGTTGATTTGGTGCTGTTACTCACTGGCCTAAATCCAACATTTTGGGGTTTTTACACCTTCAGGAAATTGCTGAAAGCCAGACCTTCCCTGCCCTGGCACTTTTGTCCCTGAACTCAGGGCTTGCTTTTTTATCTCCCCAGAAATGATGTTTGGTTTTGATGCAGCCTCAAACGTTTTAATTCTTCTCTTTGTTTTTTGCTCTGCCTTTGATCCCAAAGCTGCATTTCCCATCCTCATCACTTTCAGGGTGCCCTTGGACACACATCACTGTCAAAAAAAAAAAAAAATCAAGGTGTTCCTGCAAAACTGCTTTGTCAGTAAAAAACCCCACAGCTGTTTCCACGAACACCTGCACCAGGTAACTCCTGACAGGGGTGACAAGAACTCCTCTCACTCTCTCTGGAGCAGGGAAACATCACTTTCTATGAATTATGAGGATATTATCACACTGTTTGACCCAAATAATTTGTTATTTGACAAAATATCTTTATTTTGGGGGGAAGGCAGCTCTTTTGGGATGGGTTGCTTTGGGATTGCCAGCTCATCCCTGGCAGGGTAATCCCAGTCTTGCCTTAATTGATCCTAGCTGGGATGACTGGGCCGTGTCAGGCAGAGCAGAGCATTGGGCTGCTCCTTGATTTATTATTTAGGGCAGGAGAATTCACTCCTGACAATCCAAGTTTTTATTCTATCTGAGTTTCAGAAGCTCTTGTTTGGGAATTTCCCCAATGAGGCAGAGCTTTGATCCCTTTTCTCATGAATGCTCGGATTTATTGCCTAAAATTTCCACTTTATTGAGCTGTCAAGTTCTCCTCGGTGGCCTCCTAGAGACTGAAATGCTAAATTCGATTTAAAGGTCAGAGGAGACGTGTGGCACCTACAATCTGCCTCTGGATTGTTTTTGTAACACTAAACAGAGTTTACAAGGAGAGAAAATTGGAGCTGGTCAGCACGAGTCACTGCAAGCCCAGTGCCTTGGAACAGACAGCTTTCCTTGGACTGCACTGAAAGAGAAAGGAAATGGACACTTCAGTGTGATGCTCTGGGATTTATGAAACCCCAAGCAGAGTCCTGGGGCTGAAACTGTAGCAGCTAAACCAGGGAAAAGCATCAGGAAAATGCTGCAATGTTAGTGCAGCAGTCACAATTCTAGCAAACCTTAACGTGGGGAGATGTTTTAATCTGAATTTCCTGGAGGTCTAAATAAACTCTCACCAACAGTCTCTGGCCATTCTCCCAGCAGACCTTGCTATTCTTTCTGCATCTCCACACCTTTTAATTCCCAACCCAATAAGGCCCCAGAAGAACTCACTTCCTTTTCAAATAATTTTACAACTGCAGCCAAATATATTATCATTTTAATTAAATATATGAAGTACATCAAGGGCCAAGATATAAATTTCCAGGAGACTGAAGCCTAATTTAATTCCCACTTTGAATATATACGACTTGTGACATAGAAGAACTCCTAATACCCCCATTTGCCTCTTAGTACAGTCCTTCATCAGGGGCATTTCATTAGTCACAGAGATAAAAGAAAACAATTACAAACTAACTGGGAAGTCTGTGGGAGACATTGCTCGGGAAGAAAATTAGGTATTATCCTAAGTGGAAATTTCTGTCTCAGGCAAGGAAAAAAGGAGTCAGGCAATTTCCCTCTGCCTAATTAAAGGAAATAGAAGTTCTCTCATAATCACCACCCAATTCCCTGGAAGTGTCAGCCTGCTTCCTGATTCCCTCACCTGGAAATGGAGAGAGGAGCAGCTCTTCCCTTAAAAATCCGGGAAAGACTGAACCTTCAAGGGGTCACTCTGGGACCTTGTTCCTCTCTGTGTGGGAAAAGAACTTAAATAACCCAGGCAGGAGTGAAACCCATGGAAATACTGACACTCAGCTGAGAGAGAAGATGGGGATTAAACTTCCCCCAAATTGCTGATTCCACCCGGGCTGACTCCCTGGGAACACATCCCTCAGATTCAGCAGGATGAGGGCAGGAACCCACTGGGGCTGCTCCCTCCTTTCTGCCCTGCAGTTGCCATTTGAGTTTTCCCACCCCCCCTGGGAAAGCTGCAATCCCCTCTCCCCACTGCTTCCCAGAGCTTTCCATAAAAACACTCATCCCTCGATTTTTTGGTCTTTTATATTAAGGGTGGCTGTGGATTAAAAATAGAGTTTGAAGGGAGGAAGTGTCCATGGTTTCCAGACCAGAGCTTTGACTTTTTCTCTGAGGTTTCACATAAAACCCTCAAGCTGAAAGCAAACCCCAGCCTTTGATCCAAACCAGAGCCGAGCATTTTTCTAGCTCAGGTCTGCCCAAGAAATGTGACACTGCAGAGATAAAGTCATGTAAAAATTACAAATTCCTTAAACCAAACAGATTCTGGATTTATTTTTTTTCCCCACCTTTTTGTGAAGGCAGATTAGGACAAGAAGAAAAGTGTCTGAAGGATTTCAGAACTTCTGCACTGTCTGGAAATGCAGCTTTTTCATGGAGTCTCCCAGGTTTGTCCCAGGGCCAGACCATGGAGCAGGACACGGGGAAGAGCCATGAGAAGTGTGGAAAACCTGGACACCACTGAACTGGTGGGGTCTGAACTTTAAAGAGCAAAGAGTCTGTCTGGAAAGAATCCCAGATCTCTGAGAAAGATAAAAATACAAATAAATCCTTGAGGTTGGGCACCTGGGATTCATTGAAGCAGCAAATTCTGTGTGCTTTATACAGAGGCACTACAAGCAATTAAAAGATACTGAGCACCCTCAATTTCTATTGAACAGAGTTCTGCATCTTTGAGGAATAGAAATGATGAATTACAGGATTTAATCGCTTTAAACCAAAGAGTCTGGATGAAATATGTTTAGAAGGACACATTTAATAAGATAGCACAGAAAAGCTGGCCAGGCTTTCTCCCTACAAATGCTTTCAGCTGCAATCATAGAAGCAGATCCATGGGTTTACAAACTGCCATTATTTTGATATATTGCTGCACTTCTGCCTAAAAATACAATGAAATGTGTTAAGTTTGGCCTGAGATGAAATACTGAATTTCCAGGACTAAAATGTTTCAATTATTCCCACTGAAAGATCGGGGAAGAAGTAAGGAGACAAACATTGTTGTTCACATGCTGACAAAGAGTGCCAACTGTCAGAAAGGTGTGCTTCTATTTCAGAATAATCTCATTAACATCAGCAGGAGTGCAAAGTCATTAACACACCCTGCTGCACGGAGTTACCAGGCTCTGATTTCAACTTCGCTTCCACACAATTCAATGTGTGGCCACGTTTGCCATCATTCAAGTAATAATCTCTCTTAAAAAAGGAAGGAAAGGAAGGATACAGTGATAATCACCCAGGAACTGAGTGACACCTCGGTTATCTCTGATTAATCTCTTTGGAGAGCAGGAAACGTGCTGTGTTCACACTGCAAAGCTGATGGAGAGCGTTTTTCCTGCACAAAAGTTAGTTCTGAAAGATTGGAGAGTGTTTATTTCATCTGGATTTATCAAAATAACACCAGAATGGCAGAGACCTCCTGAAGGCAATTTTTAAAGCACAGATCTGGGAGTTGAAGCGGTTCTTAAAGAGAAGGAAAATCACCCACCTGTGATGGAACAATTCTGTGTTTGCACAGCCTTTTCTGGGGTTTTCCTTCAAGTTTTGGGTTGTGGCCAGCTCTGCACAGGAGTGGGAGCGTGGGAAGCAGCAGTGTTGGATAACCCTGGGAACCCACTCCAGGCACACGCTTCAGAAACTCCCCAGGGAATGCCTGAAGAGTTAAGATTGAACACAAGAGTTAAGATTGAACACATTGGGCTCTTTTTAAGGTAACTTTGGGATCTCCCTGGTTCTTCAGGCTCTCATAAAACTCAGTGAGAAGGGACCCTTCACAGGGGCAGAGCCACAGGGATTTCAGGAGCCAGTTGTGGTCGCTGCTGCTGAATTTAGACCAAGGAAAAGGAAGGTTTGGCTGGGTGGCAAATATTTACATGAGAACACAATCTTTTCAAAACTTTTGGAGGCTGATATCCTCACAGCATGAAGGTCTCAATTGAGATTGTGAGGCAGCTGCAGTGAATGATTGGTGAGCAAACTCCCATGATCAACAATGCGAACTTGTTGAAAAACCACTTACCTGTCTGTCTCTATTTATTTATTATTGATTCTCGTTAATTGTAAGGACTCTGACTCATGCAATATCTGACTGATGAGCTTTCATTTTTCATGGGAGGCATTATTTTATTCATCCAGATATTGCAAAGACTTTCAGGTATGATAACTCAGCTGCCATGCAGATTGTTTCATCATCCAGCATTCGCCTCGAAAGAAAAACACCTCAGACAGGAGAACCGGGCCAATAAAGGCAATGATTCACCCTTGGGTGGGAAATTTATTTATAGTTTGCAGAGATGGAACTCAAGCCCCAAACTCAGGCAGTTGGGAATTCAAAGCCCTTTGCAAACAGCAGCAGCAATTCAAGCAGCAATGCCCAAATTCCCAGCCCCGTTTTGGGAGGTACAGTGACTCTGATTTTCCTGGAAGACTCTGATTTTCCTGGGAGCCTGAGCATTGGTGCTTCTCTAAGTCAGAGTTTGCGCAGAGCTTTTACGGCAGAATCTCAAGAAATAAAAGAGACAGCAAAGAAATGGGAGGTTGTGCTGCTCAATTTTCTAATGAGACCTCTTGAAACCAGGCAGCGGCTTCAGGATCCAAATTCGGATCCTGCTGCCCCCAATTTCTGCTCCAAACTCAGCCAGACGTTACCTGGGTAACACCTGAAGCAGGGAATGGTGTGTTCAGCCAGGGCAGCTCAGTGCCTGTCCCCTCAGCAGTTTGTTTCAGTTAAAAACACCCATTTTCTCTAACGCTGTGCTTGCAGCTCAATCAGTGACTGCTGTGAGGCTCAGCCAGCCTCTGTAACCCAGCGAGATCCCCATCAAAGCGCTGAAGAAATGAAATAATCCATGCCCCGTTCCCCAGTGACCTCCATAAATCCTGGCTCACCAACAGTGGTTATTTGTTAACAACCAAATTAACTTTCATTACTTCCTTTCTGTGGCTGTGTTTGCCAACATTCGGTTTTGAAGCCACTCAGAGCAACCAGAAGAGATAAACTCGATTAAATTCGGTTTACTGGCCAAGCTGGGAGGACACAAACAGAACTGAGGCTTGTATTAAGCCATGATTTGGAGAACTTCATTGAATGCTGTGCAGGGCAGACTAACAGAGAGAAAGGGAAGGGGAAGATTCGATGTCTCTGATGCTGAGCTGAGATCTCTGCTGCTAACTCAGCATCCTCTGGATATTGCAGCCACCAGCAGCCACCCCCAGCCTGACATGCAGCACTCCCTGCTCTGTGTGCAGGACACAGAAACCCAAATTAAATCCAGGCTTTCACTGTGCAAATGTTATGGACCAGATCCTAATGTGGAGACACAGGTGGGGCTCTGAGGTGCAGAAACAGCAGCAGGAATTGAGTTCTCCTGGCTTGGTTGGGCACAAAAAATGCCCAAGTTGCACAAAAATGGTCACTGCTTCCAACAGGAGGGAAAATAAGGGTACAGGAGTGATCAGGATGTGGGAATGACAGACTCAATCCCTTGTTAATTATGGATCCCAGCTTTGTGAAGTGTTTTTTCCCACGGCAAAGTCGTGCAGGTGGCAATACTGATAAATAATTCTTTTGGAAGCTTTTGTTTTGCTGGGCACTGACAGTTACCTCAGCCCCGAGCCCTGGGAGTGCCTGAGGGGCTATCCCAGCCCTGGCCCTGCTCCCTGGCTGGGGCTCAGCAAGGGAAAATCCCATTTTTTGGGGGGGTTGTTGATGATCATGAGGAGGAGACTCCTGCATTTTACTGAATTAGGCTGCTTTGCTTCTTTTCTGCTTTCCTGGTGCCTCTTCCTGTCCCAGAGCCAAGGAGCCAGACTGGAATCCAGCTCTGGCGCACACTGACCTTGGCTCTCCCTGTGAAGATCTGCCAGGTAAGGCATTGCAGGGAGATGTGATTCATTTTTATCCCATCAACATCACCTACAGGCAGCAGCAAATATATTTTTTAACACACTGCCTTGATTCTGGAGTTTTCCTTGACATGTTTGTGCTGTTTATGAAGAGGGGAGGTGAGAATCCTTGGCAGAAATGTAAATTGCTTTAATATTCCCTTAACAATTCTTCAGGTGGAATTTATGAGACAAACCAGAGGTGAGGGTTTATGAAGGACGCTCGTGACAGGTCTCCTCTGCAAAAAGTGAGGGGGGAAAAATCAACAAACAGCATTAAAATAAAGAAATAAAAAATAAAAACTTGAAAGTTTCTCAAAATTCCTTGGAACCATCTCTGAACAAGTTCCCAGCAATGCACCAACAACTTGCAGTGCTCTGCCTGTGCATTAATCAGGTGATGTGGAGTAAGACAAGAGGCCAATTTAAAGAGCAAAAGGAACTGAAGAGATAAAATTTATCTCACTCCAACTTCCTGCAATTTTGTAGCTGCTCCAGTAAAGTTCCTGAGGTTTTTCTGGTGGAAATATCTGAAATGTCCCTGGGGCAAAATCAGCATGAGGCCTCATCCTGCTCCCCTGTGAGGATGGAAACGCTGTGTGGGGGCTTGGTTTGGTCCAAAAAAGGGAAAAATCCCTAAGTTTGATTCCTAAAACATCACTCCTCGATGTGCAAAGGCAAATTATCTTCGAGTCCTTAATTTTACTGATGGGTGACTTTGGCCCGAGACGTGCGGCCTTTGAGAGGAGAGGTTGTTCTGTAGAGCCTCAGTGACAAATTATCCCATGATTTTGTGAGCCCAGAGCTTTGATCAGTTTTATATTTCATTGTGAAATTTGTGGTAACCTCAGCTCCAGAGCTGCTCCCAAAAGTGGAGCTCCAGAGGCAGGGAATTGTTCTTTGGGAGAGGGAAATGTGTGCTCTGTGCCGAGCCTGCACCTTTAATTAAAACTTATGTCCTATATATCGCTGTGTGTTTGAGTGTTTCTTTGTTTTTAATGAAATTTTTAGATAAAGGGAGCTTTTCTAATTATCCTTCTGCCTCCTGGTGCCCTCCTTCCTTATTCATCTTTGCTATCATGCCTTTTTTCAATTTATGTGAGCAGATTAGGCCGTACCCGAGTTTCAGAGTGCATTAAGGGTGATGGCAGCAAAACACAGCTCTGGCTCTTGATCCAGCCAATAAAAGTCTCTTTGCTCATCCTCCTTTATCCCTCTCCACTCCACACAGGCTTTAATTAAGGTGACACACATGGATCTTAACCACATTTGACAAAGAGTAATGAATGAAGTCTCCGCGCCCGTCAGGAAAATGCCTCAGCATTTGCAGAAGTTAACATCAGCATCGTTCTGTGCGTCTGCAGCTTCAAATCAGGGATTCTTCACTCAGGGAACGGGACTGGAACAGCGGTTCCTGAAGAGCTGCCGTTCCAAAAGGTTTCCTCACACGGAGCAGGATGAGTTTTGGCAGTGCTGAACTCGCGCTCGAGTCCAGCAGAAGTCAGGGAAGGATTTTTGGCTGCTTCAGATCCCTGTGAATGTGCACTTTCCTAAGGTGCTGGCAGTTAATTTTCCTGCCATTGCCTTGCTCATGCAGAGCCTCCTTTCGTTTTCCTTTTACAGACTAAGGACAAATTTTCCTTCATTTGTAGAAAGCAGAACTATTTTAATGTATATATAAAATATAATAATAATATAATGCTGCCCTTGAAAAGCAGGAAAATCTGGTTTAAATTTGTTTCCAAGGAATAGGTCAGGAAAAGAGACAATTTGGATGAGAGAGGTTTACTTCTGAGATCCCAGTCCTGGGAATTTTGTCTTCTGAGCTCCTTCTCTGTCAAGACTCAATATCTCACCAACTGCTTGCTCCAGCTTTAATCTCCATGCAAAACAGCTGCTGAGCACAAAAGTGTGTTTACATCAATCATGCCAGAAATGTAAACAAAACAGGAGCAGTGGAATTATGAATGAAGAGTTGATTAGGAAGCGCCAGTGAAGATTTGTGATAATGAAGGGAGGAACAGTGCTTGCTTGGAAATGTGCCAGCTGCTTGCAATTAATTTTGCTGTCTGGGCAGCAGGAGACCTGCGGGATACAGGGGTAGGAATTTGTTCCCCAGGTTTGTCTGTAGTTACAACTACAAACTCCTCTGTAGTAAACTATTTGTAATATTTGATGGCTCTGGACTGGAGTAACAAAGGCACAGCAGACCTTGAAGCTCTGAGAAGATTTGATGTTAAATTTAGGTGCTCTAACCACAGATTGTTGTTTCTAATCCTCAAAAACCTGGATTTCAGCAGAACTGCTCCTGGGTGTGCCCAGAGGGACTTCTTGGTGGGACCTGATAAAGCAGCACCTCAATTCACAAAGTGGTTGGGGAGTGCTGATAAGGGGGAGTGCTGATAAGGGGGAGTCCTGGACTGATCTGCCACCAAAATCACCCTCTTGTGCTGGCGTGAAATGACCTCCAAGATTAAAAGTCAGCTCTCAGTCAGTGGGAAAGTCCCTCTGGCCCACAGCAAGAAGGCTCTGGGTGCTCACCCACTGCTGGGACACTGGGGGGGACCTGGGTGACCCTGCCCGGTGTAAGCACCCAGTTCTCACAGGAATTGAGGTTCTCAGAGCAAAAAGTGGGGCAACAAAGGTGCCACAGCACAGGATATGGGCTTGGGAAGGAGGTCAGGGTTTCAGACCCTGCCCCATGAAATGGGGGAACCAAAACCCCGCTCTTCCCACTGGGCACATCTGCCCAGAGAAGCAGCTTTGTGTGGGGTGTTCACCAGCTCTGCCTCAGAGAGAGGTGACCTGAGAGGGACGAGCTGGGGCAATGCCAGACACAGAGGGTCCCTGAGATCACGCAGCAAAGGAGGGACACGCCTGGACAGCAAAGCCCTGGATCACAGCTCCCACCCTGCCTAAAGACCACCAAAAACCCCAAATCAAACCTCCAGGAAAAGCACAGGGTCAATGAAACAATTCCCTTAAGCTCCTTAAACTCTACAAAATGCCCATTTTTATCTACTGGCTGAAGTACTTAACCATTCCCCATTGCAGGTTGATGATTAATCAATGCCCAGCCAATCAATCTATTGAATTCAGGAGTAACCAGCCCCTCACATGCTTTGTAAGAGCTACTGAGGGAGAAGGATTTCAAAATAATGTCAAACTGAATGGGTCCAGTGTTCCTCTCTATCACAGATGAATTATCAACACATTACAAAGGAAGTCTGGAGGTAAGATAATTAAATGCAAAGTTTTTCTGGTTATATGATCAGGAGCTTGAAGAAAAAGCAGGAGGTGAGAGTGTGAAGGTAAAGTAATAAAAGGAAACCAAATGATTCATTTAATTAAAGGGCTGATTAAACTTGAAGACTTGTTATGTCTCACATTTTTCATTAGCAAACATTTCTATTTAGGGGATTTTTTTCATTTTCTTTATTGAAGCTCTTCCAGGTACAATGGGTGATTTAGGGACACTGCTTCTTTTGAAATCTTCACACTGATTAAAAAAATCAGACTTCATGCAGGCAAAACTCCTTTTTTGTTATGAATTCCCACTTCAGCTACAGTTTTGTCAATCCCAGATGATTTTATGATGGAAGACTTTGGTGTCACCAAATGTTAGGGATACAATTAGAGTTATTTTCTCTGTGATATTACTCAGATGTAAAGGATCTTAGAACCCACAGGCTGAGATTATAAATTCCCTTCTCCTTGATTCATCCAGGTTCTATGGCATTGTCAACACTGAGCACAGTTCTGTTATTGAGATGTCTCTTAGAGGGCCAGTTAATAACTGTTATTAGAGCAACATTAAAAATTAATGAGGTTGCATTTAGTTGGTGCCAAGTAATTAAACAGAATGTAATTAAGTGCTAAATATATCCCAAACTTTGAGATCTGGGCTTTTAATGTAGGACTTGTGACAGAGAGCAAGAGGGAGAAAGAAAAAGTCAGAGTCATGTAATCTTTTCTACTTCTGTCTTTTAATTTTCAGCCGTTCACCCACTGAAACAGGCTCATTTCAGATTTCACTGTGCACCCGACAAGGAGGGAAATTAAAACTTTTCTAAAACGTGCTGAAACGGCCCCAAAACCTTGGAGAGCTGCTTTACTCAGAGTTTTACTCAATTAAAACTGCTAAAAGCACGGTTAACAGTGTGTGTGCACGACCGTCACGCACCCACACCAATTAATGGCTGGGTGAAAAATGAACCTTTCCTCAGGGGCATGTCTGCATGCAAAATTTAAAACATCGAGGTCCAGAATCTTCCCCGGGATCTCTGGTCTGTAAAATTTTGCAGGAAATCTGCATAACACTGAAGCTGTTTATGTTTTACTGTTTCCTGACAGATGCAGCCCAAAGGCAAATTCTTGGTCACCAGAGGTCAAAGTGGAGCCAGAGAAAATCTGGTCCCTGGGATGGTTGAATTCCAGATCCCTGCCTGGTCTTTGCTGGGCAGAAACTGGAAATTTAAAATGTTTAAAATGTTCATTCTCTGCCTGTTCTTGGCCCAATAAGTGACAGATCTGATTTACCCCTCCCAGTCAAGCACCACTATTTAATGTGTGCAGCAATCAAGTGAAAATGTGACTAATTACAGCCAAGGAGGAATTCTGATTTCGATGAGGATTAATCCTGCTCAGAATCCTGCCTCAAAATCCTGGTATTTGTGAAAAATGCCTATAAATCACTGCTCGTTCTCAATGCATCAGGAAAGATTCATCAGTAAGTGAAAATTCACAGTGTGAAAACACACCTGTAGCACAAGATAAATGCCATATTTGAAAAGTGATAAAAATCACACCATTTTATTGATAAAACCACTTAAACTCTCTCTGTGTGCTTCTCTTGGGAGCTTTAAACTCAAATGACTTGGATAAAATATGAAAGCTCCCATTGATTTATTGATAATAGCAAATAAATAAATTTAGTGGAGAAAAGTACACTTGGAAATATTATTGGCCCTGAGGGAACAACGATACCTTCAGTTTCCACAGATCTGCACAGAAATCTGGCAAAAATCACTTCTGCATGTTCCTGGCCACGGTCATTCCAGTGGGGAATATCTACAAGCAACATTTTCGTTCCCTTGCTCTCTTTGGTTTACAGGAAAAAACTCATAATGAGTATTTAACTAAAAGGTGAATATTAAAAGTAAAAGCAAAAAGGATGTTTGTACAAGCATCAGCTGTGGCTGAAGCTGTACAAGGTTTTCCTTTGCTTATTCCAGTGTTAACACGGGAGCAGGAATAGTTTGAACTGCTCAATTTCTTCGGAGTGTTTCTGGCAGTGTGTTTGCCTTGCTGACAAAAACCCCAATACACTGCCCTGGACTTTTATTTCCCTTTTTCCTCTGTTACTTTGTTTATTGCTGGAGCACTCTAAAATATTTTTATTGCAGATTCTGCGCTCCGTTTAGGGCTTAGAGTAAATATTATGCTCCACGCTGCTCCTAAAATAAAGCTTGTATTGTAGAACTTACTGGCAGCAGACTGGGTCTTATCTTTCATATTTCACGAATGTTATGAGGTCTCACTTAAAAGAAAATCATGGTCCCACAGCCTGAAGCTTGTTATTTAAAACCAAAATTTTGGGGTAAATCAAGCCCACTACACAGCAATAAAAATTTATCTCCATTCCTCCATAATTCCTTGCACTTGCTGTGCTCTCCAAGGGCTGAACAAAAACATCTCTGCTGAAATGCCACCCAGCTTTGCCAAACGGGAGGAAAACACCTCCAAACCCACTCCTCCTCTCCACTTCCACAGCCCATAAACACAAACCACTGGGGAGATTTACAAGAGAAGAGACAAGAGAAAAAAGGCCCCCTCTGACACTTGGTTGCAGCTGAAGGCTTGTTTGCAAAAATGTGATTTGTGTCTTGGGTGACAACTCACCCATGGAGGGATTGCCCAGCCCCCCGTGCAGGGTCACTGCTGCACGCTTTGCCATCCCCCTTTTAAACAAGATTTTTGTTCTCCTGGTCGAGAAACTTGGGTTGGGATGGAATTTCATTGAATTTCATTGAATGAATTTCATTGAATTTCATTGAAACTTGGGTTGGGATGAAATTTCATTGAATTTCATTGAATGAATTTCATTGAATTTCATTGAAACTTGGGTTGGGATGGAATTTCATTGAATTTCACTGAATTTCAGCCCTGGAATAAAAAGAATAATCCAGCTGTGGGAAAGCCAGGCTATCTCCAGAGCTCAGAGGGAAACACCAAGCTCTCAGTAGCAGTTCCTCTGACGTTGGAGGAGACCCTGCTTCCCCTGCTGCCTTGGGAAGGAGTCTCCAGCAGGCCTGAGCTCCACAGGTGCCCCCAGACCCCTCCCCTGTGCCCTGCGTGGGCATCCTGGCGAGCAGAGCCTTGGCCCCACAGACACCTCCCCTAACTGTGCTTGCAATGAACACAAAGAGCACCAGGAATTCACTCCATCGAGAGGTCGAGACCCACAGGGGAGGATTTATGGAATCCCTTGCACTGCTGAGCTGAAGCAAAGCAATCACAACATAAAACCCTCGGACAGAAATTTCCAGCGGGGTATCCCTGACCTTGGATGATGAGGCTGGACACCAGTTCAGATAAAAATGAAGTGGACCAATAAACTTAATAACACTTTGGAAAAATTGGGCTGGCTCAGGCTCTAATCTGGTTTAAGAATGGAAAACATTTTCCCTCATAAGATTTCTGGTTTTTTCCCTCACAAGGGCGCAGTTCAGTTGGAGACTTCCCACACCGTGCTGCTGAAATAAAGTGACTTAATGTGTACCTTTAAACCAGGCCATTAATCTTGCATCACTCAGCTCCTGTGTTATGCCTTAGCTTCAGTTAATGGAATATTTAACTGCCTTAAGAGGAGCAATAAATTGAAGTCAATGCTTCCCTTTAAGATATTATCCACAATTTCACCCAAGTAAGAGAAATATTGTTGACTGGAAACCACTGGGATGTTTTCTTAACAGCATTTTACTTGTGAGCATAGAGAGCATAGAGAGAAATTTCATTTCAAAGCATGGCAGTGAAGAAGGATGGGTTATGCATCCCTCAGCTTCCAATCCTGCCCAGGAGGGATTGCTTTGGTTATCCCGGGATACCCCGTGGCTTACAGGGCTCTAAAAACAAACCCTTCCCTCCCTTGGTCCTGGATGACAAATGGTTGGCAGGAGAGCACTGCGAGGACAGCTCTCCTCAGAGCAGCTGCTAACAATGATGAAATAGGAAATTCCCTTTCCACTGCTCACACACAAATTTCTTTCCCCACAGAGAATCTGGGTAATAGCAAACCTTTCCTGGCCAAAACCTCTGCCTAATTTTTGAGGTCTCTGAAGATAACACCACGACAGGTAGGAAACAGGCTGTAGCACTTTTCTACGGAAATTTCAGGTTTACGGGCTGTTTTGGGCTGTTTTGTCAGCCCCAACCATCCTCTCCCAGGACGTCCATGGAGTTTGCTCCAGTGAGAGAAGGTGAGACCCTGAGAGGTGCCAGGATTCTCCCAGGGTCAGCACCACCAAAATGCTCTTTGGTGCAGATGTGGGAGGAGATCGTGACACGAGGACCTGGAATGTGGGGTAAATCCCCCTGATAATTTTCAGGCAGCTGCCTTGCAGCCCTGATTTGGCTGGGAATATTAAATGCACTCCTGATCCAAAGGGAAGGCTGAGCAGCAGCAGTGCAGAGCTGCCTGGGGCTGAGGACCAGGGCTTGTTTTCCATTCCCAGCTCCGGCTGGCTCGGGGTGAGCTCTGGGCAGCACCCCGTGGCCACAGGGCCAGCAGAGCTGTCCCTGCCTGTCTGCAGAAGGCTGTGCCAGCAGCAGGAGCACACGGATGGGGATGGATGGCACAGCATGGCTCCCCGACCTCCCAAGGGCAGGATTCCTGCAGAGAGCCAGGACAGGCTGCACATAAATCACAATTACTGGGTTTTACCCTCTAAAGAGGGATCTGGCACAGTTCAGAGTGGGCCCAGTGCCTCTGAGCCAGATGGCCTTCGAAGAAGCTCTCCAGGAAATCATGTATTTGTGTTTGAGAGGGGAAATGCAAGCCAGAAATCTCAAGTGCCTCTCCAGCCTTTGCTGCTCATCCATCCCATGGGATAATTCCCCTTTCAGTCTCACTCAAGAATGAATTAACTTCCAAAATTTCATCACCCTCAATTTGATGTAAACTGCAGGGGGTTTGTTGGCTCCAAGCAACAGGAATCAGCATTTCAAAGGGGTGTTTCTTGGGCTTATTTTTTACCTTAAAAAAAAAAAAAGGGAGACTGGGAAAGGGAAGCCTCCAACAGATTTTTGCTGCACAGGACACTCATGATTATTCCTTAGCAGAGAAATGCTGCAAGCGAGGAGGCAAACAGCAGCACAGTTCAGTCTGGGCCAGGGATGGGGCTGTTTGGCACTGAACAGAGGATCAGGGGGCCACCACACTGGCCACGAGCCAGGGGATCAGTGGCCACCATGGTGCAGTTGGCATCTGCCCAGTGCTGTGCCAGGGTCCTCAGCCAGAGCCAATGGTGCCCACAGGAGCAAAGCCCACAGAAATCCTCCTCACTCCTGCTCCAGCCTCTGTAACCATGGATCAGGAGGGGACGGAGCAGGGAGGGAGGAAAACAGGTCAAGGCAGATCACTGGAAATGGCTTTCCTCTGTCTGTGGTTCCTGTGAATGAAAACATTCCATCTTTTAACACTAAACTCTGTTATTGGAGAGTCTCTCCCTCTTTGAGGATGTACCAGGGAAGGATTTCCAGCATGGATATGGCTGTTACACTCTTTTAGGTGTGGAAAATCACCCCAGGAATGGAACCCGGCCTTTCCAAGGCACACTACCAGTGACAAACCCCATAACCCAGAGAACTCCTATATCCACTCAGATTAACTCTTAGAGTTTTGAGGAGCCTGGCACTGCCTTGGAGCAGCTGCAGGGACTGAAGATTGTCACCTCTGGCACTTGTGCTCCATTACAACCACTTAATTCAACATCCCTGGCACCTGGAGAGCTGCAATTTGATCCGTTTCTGTGCTGATTAACAGCTCAGTCTGCGGCACAAACTGGGCAGGGAAAAGCCCGGAGGCTTTTGCTTTAAGGGTTAGAACACTTTTGTTTCTCCTGCACAGAGCAATTCCACTGTCTCGGCTTCGCAGGGTGGACAGAGAATGCAGTTTGGAGTGACTGGGTTTGGATTTCTGAGCAGCTGTTAAAGGAGAGCCCAAAGGGAACGGAGCAGCGCTGGCAGCTGAGGGCTCTTTGGTGTCCTTCATGGAAGGAGCTCAGCTCAAACAGGAACGAGCACCTCCGACCTGAAATATCTCGGCATATTTGACAACCTCATTGAAGCCTTCAGCAGAGAGGCCTGTTCTCAGTTTCACAGGTGACAACTGAGGCAGGAAATGTGGGGCTCTGAGGATGTTTCTCCCACTGATGGTCACAACTTCCCTTGAAGAAGTCTTCGCCCAAAGGTTTTGCTCCCATCCCAGAGCAGCAGAGCATTTGGGAACACCTGAGTGCTGGCAGTTTTCTGATTAATGCTCTGCCAGCTCCTCACAGGACCCGCTGTCCTAAAAATATTGATAATTTGGGGCTTGGATTCATATAGGATGCGGCACAGGAGTGAGAAAGAGAAAGGGAGTGATGGTTTCTTATTTATTTGCGCTGTTTTGGTGGTGGTTTCTGTGGCTTTATTGAAGTGCTCATTAGCA
The DNA here is from genome assembly GCA_013397115.1 of Edolisoma coerulescens. Classification (NCBI taxonomy): domain Eukaryota; kingdom Metazoa; phylum Chordata; class Aves; order Passeriformes; family Campephagidae; genus Edolisoma; species Edolisoma coerulescens. The sequence continues at coordinate 935,898 of VWZW01001136.1, read as the reverse complement.
CAGCCTTGTCATCTATCGAGATAAATACAACAAATATTTGCATATGCAATGAAAATGCAAATGAAGCACCACCCTAAATATTCCTCATGGCAAAGGCAGAGTATGGTGGATACTGTTGCCCCTTTTTGAGTGATTTATACAAAGATTCAGTCAGATATATCAGAGAAGGTGTTTGGGGTACGAAGAATTCATCGGGAGAGCACTAAAACGGTCCCAAGTTCCCAATTCTCACAGCATAAATGGAAATATCACCCTAAAACCACTGTACATGGAATCCTTTGCATCCATCACCTGCTCCTCCACTTTTCCCTTTCCTCTCCCTCAGTGTTTTGGTTTGTGCTCTGCTTCCAAACCCCTCAAATTCTTCATCTGGGAAAGCACAAAATCGAATTTTAAAGCTGTTACCTGATTCTTACCTTTGTGTATATTTTATTTTCCCGTTTTCATTTTTAGCTGCAGTGTAATTTTTTCCCTGTTCCCTCGAGAAATTTTGCTTGGAAACAGACCTGAAACTTCACAGCTTTTATTCCCTTTCCCTCCACTGTCCTAATCCTCATAATACATAATTTTGAATTCTTTGTGGTTATTGAACTCCTTCTCTCTCCATCTTTGAACCGTCTCACTGGCTGAGAAATGGACTGAAATACTGATATTGAATTACAGTAAGGGAGGTATAAAATGGTTATCACCCCAAAAGTCGCCTGAAAAAATCTCTGTATGGTCCAAAAACAGAGTAAATATTTTTGTGGTGAACGCAGGTGTGAAGGAAAGCTCAGTGCAACAAGCACAAGCAGCCTCCTCATTTTACAGCCCCTTTCTACCTTTTTTCTTTCTTTTGTTCATTTCCTTTCCTCTGTGTGGGACCTCGCACCAGAAAGATTGTTGCAGTTAGAGGTGCTGAGTGAATTCTTCAGTTCACGCAGCCCATTAGTACAATTCCCCTTTATTTAATAATTAATGGCCATTTCAATTAATTGAGCAGGAATATCTAAGTTTAACAAGCTGATTTACTTAAAGCTAAAGACTGGAGCCCTTTGCTGACCCAGCGCTCAGGGATCTGCCTTCCTTGCAGTGCCAAACCAGCAGTTTTCCATCAGAATTTCCCATTTGCCCTCACATTTCTCTGACTTTTCCAGGGTTTTTCATACCTCAGACAGACAAACCCTGCCTGCTGGTATTTGCAACTCATATTTAACAGCATCGTGCAACCGTCGTTCAGAGCTGGGTTCCTGCTCTTCCCTTCCTAATAAATAGCTAAAGCAATTGGCAGGAAAAGTCAAATGGGGAATTAGGGAAGTATAAAAGGTAGAATTGCCCTAGAATGCCGCTCTCAAAGTCTATAAGAAACTGATTTCATTACGAGTTATTTCCCCCGGTTTGAGCTGTTCTCAGTTGCTGGTGATTGATGCGGCAGACTTTATTTCCACATTTAACAGATTTTAATCTGTGAAACGTTTCTGTATCAAAATGAACCTGGAGATGCTTCTTACAAGGTTTACCTGGCAATAAACTTGTGGGGACTTCTCCCCAGCTGGCCCCGAGCCTGCCATTCCAAGTTTAGCAGCAGATTCTCGGGAACAGATAGAAATGCTGGACCCTGGTGGCACATTTACAGTGCATAATTTCACTTTGTCCATAACCAAAGCTACTCCCACATTGGAATGAATGAGGTTTTGTTTCCTATATTCAGCCTATGGAGCTCCAAGTGGGAATAATTAAACACATAATTAATATTTGAGAGCCCCGTGAAGCTCCTACAATGAGACAAAATGCAGCTCCGCTCATACACAGCTCTGACCTGGCAAAATTGTCCTTAACACATAAAAATCTGTACAACAAAGTCTGGCAATTCCTCAGCCAATCTATAAATGTACCACAAATATCACTAAAACCCCAAAACAACAACACCCAGCCCCTGTTTTCCACTCCTGACAGATCTTGTCTGTGCTGAAACCACCTCTCATCAAAACCTTCTAGCATTGCAAATGAAAATGAAGTTAAGAAATGTTTGGACCAGCTCCAAGATTTTTTTTTTAATCACTTGAGCCTGGAGATTTCCACAGACAGACACAGAGCTGGGAGAGCAGAGGGAACTTTACACACATCCATGGCATCTAGACCTTTGAAAATGAAGACAAGCTCCGACATTTCCAGCTGTGGCTGTTGTTACACAGCTGATATATAAATTTAAATTCCACCTGTCATTGTAAAATGGTAATTTTAATCCCCCAAATTTATAACTCCTTTTATCTGACCTATCCTTAGCAGGTTAGCAAGTAGAACACTGCAAATATTCCCCTTTGAAAGCTACACTGCTCATTTTTGGAGATAAAAGCAAAAACCTGCCTTTGTTGTCTATGGCAACATAACCCAGCGTGGGGGAAACAGTGTTTTCAATCAGAAATCCTACAGTTTTCATGGTTAATACAAGTCTTAAAGCTTGATTTAGGTAACACCTGCCTGTGCTGCTGCAGCAGGTTTGCTCTAAGGTACAAAGGGCTTTGCAGCTTTAACTAACAACAATTAAAGTGTATTTGGGGTTGGAAAACCCAGCCCTCTCTCTCTGTATTGACTTTTATAATCTGCCAGGCTGAGCCCTGTCAGTGATTATGGACAGGAGCAGAGTGACTTCACCCTGACAACGCACAGGAGATGCTCCTGTTCTGGTGGCTGAAGCTCATCCTGCTCAATTATTCAGTGTTTTATCCTTGCTGATGGTACAGCCAGCACCACTGTGAGGGGGAGATGAGGGAGGCTCAGGTTTGTTTATCAGGTCCCACACACTGAATTCACACTCGTTGGGCAGCTTTGATCGCATTTTAAAGAGTCCACCCTGGTCAATCCCTTTAACTGGTGGCAGAACCAGTTTACAGCCATTCCTGGGTCTAAAACCCTCTTATTTAGCCATAAATCAATTTAATGTCTGTTCAGGTCAATATGAGAAACTCCTCAAAAAGAGGAGCCAGGAGTTCCCACTGTGGCACTCCCTGTTCCCCAATATTTGGGCTGTGGATGCACAGTGTGGGATCCTCCCTGAGATGAATGCAAACAGATCTTTAACAGAACAAAAACCCACAGCAAAACCCTTGCAGCATTTGCTATAAGGAATCAGGCTCTGAATTAGTCTAATTCCCCCTGGGAATTCATTGCACTGTAAACCCTTCATCACTGAAAACACCTGAAGTATCATTACTGTTTCTCCACTGATTTTACAGGTGACAGGATCCTGGAAATGCTGCAATGGACTTTCCCTCTCCTTTGCTTATCAGCAGCCACAAATTGTATCACTCCTGTCTGTGCAGGGAATAAATCTGATTGTGCTGAGCAGTGAATTGCAGTCAGGAACCCATAGATTATATCCAGGAGTGTTTGTGGGGAGGGCTCCATCCCCTCTGCAACGCTGGAACGGGGCTGCACTTCCCCCCTGCCCAGATTTACTGCCTTTGCTGGCACTTCATTGTGGATTTACAGCCCTTCTGCTGGAATTTGCTGAGGAAAGTGAGCAGGGCTTTCCTTTCTCTGCTGCTCCCAGGGAAATCCCAGGGCTGACAAACTGAGCAGGGTTAGAGACATCAGTAATCCCTGTCTGGACACTGCCAACATCCCTCCTATTAAACCACAGTGCCCACACAATTAAATGATCACTTAAGGGGGAAAAAATCAGTCTTGCAGCTCACTCTAACTTTTCTGAGAAGAATTCACAAAGACTTAAAATAGAAGGAAATAATTTTCTAGTTAAAAATCTTCCCAAAGCATTATTCTGTCAGCTATTATATCTCTGATATATCTGATTTTATTTTTTTAAAGCCCCAAACAACACATGAAAGCACAGTGTAAATTGGTGTCATGAGATAAATACAGAATGGACAGAGCTGTGAAATGAAAATAAATCAAAGTGCGTTGTCATGCACTTGATCTTAGCACAGAGGAAGATATTTTCTATTTGTCATACACCCTCTGAATGCTGTTTCCCATTAAATGATAATACAGAAACGTTGTGCAGCTGAGCAGGAGGAGAAAGACAAGACAGAGTACACCAAAAAAAAGTGATGTAGCCATGAACCCCTGCCCTGCTGAACTGTGAATTCTGAAGGTTGTTTCACTAAAGCCAGCAAGAGCCAATCTTCTCTGTGATGGAGGGAAAAAACCCTACTAACTTCAGCTGAGCTGAACTGCTTGGCTTTCTAAAGGAAAAGTCATCCAGTTTTGACAGGGCAAAAAAAATTGTGAGAAAAGATTTTGACAAATAGTGATAGTAAGAGAGGCAAGAAGTGATGAATGCAGTGCTTTGTGTCTAATTGCATGCCTGGAGTACAAAACCTTTATTTCAGGAATAAAGTGCCGTGAGAGCTGCCAAGTATCGAATCTATCAGTGCACAGCATCCCCCAGAAACTTCCATTTTAAGTCACCCAGACCTCCTGAAATATCTGTCAGGTTAAATGAATTATTAGCCCTGAGACAAGAAACTTCTTTGCTTTTATTACTCAACAGAACTATTTCATCTGATTAAAGTTCTGTTTGGGTCATGTGGCTGCTTTGTCTCTGCCACACTGAATTATTAATTTCAAGCCTTTCCTTTTGGTTATTGGGACTTTTCTCGTCCCAGAATTTTCACTGAGAGTGATTTTCAGCTGCATCCTGAGCTCAAACAGTTCAGGTGAAATGAGAACAAGATTAAATATTAGTTCTGCTTTAACTCCAAGCTTTCCATTTGTGATGATAACACTTTAATAGAGCTGGCTGCTCCTTGTCACAGCAATCTCTGCTCCAGGTCAGTAATTAATTAGCAGGACAATGAATGAGTAATTTATTGACTTGCAGGACAAAAGATGACTCCAAATCATTAGGGTATCACCAGGGCAGTGGCTTGGGCTGGAAAGATTGTGCAGGAATTTGATTACCTGGAATTTCTACCCAAGAACCAACACACAAGCACAGCACATGCAGGGTTGGAGTCAAATGGCCAGAATGAGTAAATAGGAAACACGAAATTAATCCCAGTTAGATCAATGACAGATCATCCATGACTGATCAGTTAGTGGAATGGATTTATATCCCCAGTCGTTCCAGAGGTACAAGGCAAAGGTACAGTGATGATTTCTGCTAAATCCTGGAGGAAAACACCACATCCCAACCACATCCCACAGCAGGCAGCTGTTTGTCCACCTGCCCCATTCAGACAGCAGCAACCTGCATTTTTCCCCCAGAGACAAAGGGGTTTCAGTGTGAAATTGTTGTTTATTTAATATATCCCTCGCACATGTGCCCAGTTCTGAATTTTCCTGGAAAGACTGTGCAGGGTGATCCTGCACATTAAAAATGGATTGGAGCAGCACGGAGCCCTTCCCTGGCCAACTCTTCCTTCACTGCTTCCCTGACAACTCCCTGGCAGCTTCTTTCTTGCTTTTTGTTTGTTTTCAAATGCAAACTTTGCTCCCCTCCATTTCTGCTAAGCTTGCCAGCCTTTCAACAGCACCATTTTCAATAATTCCCTGAATAATATCTAAAGTCTTCAAACTTTTACAGCACTTCAGCTTTGCAAGCTGGAAGGGTTTTTACAGCCTCCGAGGCTGCCACAAATCAGAGAATTCATTATACAGCAAAATACACTCTCAAATGGAGACTGTTCTTGAAAACAGCCTATTTTTCCCTGCAATGATTGTTGCAAAACAACTGGAGGTTTAAAGCCAAATGGACTCCCTCACCTGGGAAATGGGAAATATCTGTGGGAAAATATTTTTCCAGGCAGGCACAGAACTCCAGTGCAGGCAGAGTGCAGAAAATTCTCATTCCAGTGCGGAGAGAGTTCCCACCTCCCTGTTCCACCAAAGTAACCTGGCCAAAATTCCTTTTTAATCACTTAGGGAGTGGCTGGAAAGGCTCAGACCACTGCAGAGCACAGTCAGCTTGTTCCTGGACGACCCTTGCTGTTCCTCTAGCAAACTATTCAATAGAGAAAGAGTTTGGGGTTTGGTTTGNTCTTTAGTTCAGGGTGAGGTTTGGAAATGCTTGGAAGGAGGAGGATAATAATAATAATAATTATTACTATTACTATTACTATTACTATTACTATTACTATTACTATTACTATTACTATTACTATTACTATTATTAAATAACCTATAAACGGGAACACAACAGTACCTTGGATTTTTTAAAAAATTACTTTTTTTTTTTTTCCTTAAAATAATCCTGCAGAGCTGAATTTTAGTTTGAAAAGGTACCGAGAAAACCAAAAATAGCTCAGGGCTGTGCTCCGTTTGAGGTTAAAGTCCCAGAGGTAGAAAGTTTGTTTGGTACCCAAAAGATTCTTCTTGCAAGATTATTTCAGGCAAGGAACTTTTTAAGGAAAGATGCTCTCAGGTGCTTCTGTCAGCCACCAGATTTCATGGCTGCAGGAAGAGACAAAGACTGACAGCAGAGAAATCAGGAGGATCTTGGGCTTCCCTTTGAGATTTACTCCTTGGGCAGAATTGAGTTTTGCCCTTTCCCATCCCTGAGAAGCATCACAGATTTCCCTGTCAAGAAATCCAAATTTGCCCTCTGTGGCACCTGGATTTTCTGAATTTAGATCCCTTCCTTTCCTGTTATTTTGTATAAGCACATTCTGAAAACAATATTTTTACACCCATTCTTTACCTGCAAACTGAATTTAAACACTCAGCCCCAGCAAACCAAACCCTGAATATTTCCAGCACCTGTGGTGGGCTCAAAATACCCCAGCACAGACAGGCAAAGGTCCTGAGAGGACATCCCACACCCGAGAGATGTAAACTGAGCACAGCTTATATTGAAAATAAAAATCCCTAGCCTGAGACAATACCTGGGCAATATAAATGCAGGTAAATGTCTGAAAATTCTCAGTGGAATTAGATTTTTTTGACTGGTTTCCTGAGATTTTACCAACTTTTTCCTGACTAGTTAATAATTTATTGGACAAAACCCACTCCTGCAAGTATTTTGCACAAGTTCTCATCAGAGGATAGCACAATATAGAGATATTTGATTGTTTTCAGCACCACCCTCTGCTATACACAATTATTAAAACCCCCTCTAGATGTTGAATTGAGGAATATTTTGCTGCTTGGATAGGGAAAAAATTTTTTTTCCAAAGCAACATCAGCTCTACCAGTCGTGCTGAAATATTAAAATGTATAAATTATTTATATAGAGACAGACAGAATGCTTTCTTCAAAACATCACATATAAAAATGATACCCAGTGCTTGATTCAGGACGTTGGATTGGTGAGAAAACATCCACCTGAACTCACTTCATTTCGTTTTCCTCTCTTTAAAATCAATGTTAGCAACAATAATATTGGAAATTGAGCTCAACACTTTGAAAATGGGGGGGAAAAAAAAGTCCCATCAGCCACAAACATTGCCTGCCACTCACCAGCACAAAACCAAGCGCGTTTATTGGAGACGAAGATGTGCTGTGAACAAAAAGGATTTTTATTGTGGCAATAAAGACCTCCATCAAATCATTTCAGAATGGTTTCAGCATTGGCGTGCTGAGCACTCTGCAGGACAGCTGCAGAGCAAAACGCCACCCCAGCAAACTCCCAGCTCCTTGTGACTCCTAGTGAGGTTTTATTTCATTATGTTGGAGTAAACCAAGCACTGCTTTGCCAGCAAAGTGGCTTCACAGTAAAAAAAACCCTTCCAAAGCTTTCTAACAGCATGGTTTGTTCTACTAAAATAAAATTCTCACTTGTATTATTTCAGGTTTGTTCAGGTTTTTCCTGCTGAGATTTGTTGAGATCTGGATCAAAGCTACAGTTGAATTTTAGTTTTATTTTGGGCAGTTTAACTTATCCCTTACAAACCTGCAGCAGGGAAGTAAATACCCCTCACCTTAAGTGCTCATTTATTGCTCTGGATCTGTCACACCTGATTAAAGTACAGAGTTTTCCTCCCAGGCTGAAATCAGCTTTTTATTTTAAGTGACTCCCAGCCAGGGCTGAAAAATACCCACCTTTGTTTCTGTATTTACCCTCCCACTGGGGTTCCCTTTATGGCCAGCTGGGAGTTAATCCCCATCCATAATTCAGACATTTGCTTGCTCTTTGGGAATGTGGGAAGGGGACACTCCCCATCCAGGAGCTGCCACAACCTGGGGCAGGAAAATCCTGGGAAAGACACGCTCGGAGCTGGGGATGCACTGACAGAGGGAGTGCCAGGACACGGGGAATGGCTTCCCACTGCTGGATGGGGTTTTGGGGAGAAATCCTTCCCTATGAGGGTGGGCAGGGACTGGAATGGATTTCCCAGAGCAGCTGTGGCTGCCCCTGGATCCCTGGCAGTGCCCCAGGCCAGGCTGGACAGGGCTTGGAGCAGCCTGGGACAGTGGGACGTGTCCCTGGAAGGTGGCACTGGATGGTCCTTAAATTCCCTTCCAAACCATTCCACGATCCAAGGACACACACCATAGTTCATGGGAAAACAAAGTTGAAAATCTTTAATTTCAGCTGCTTTTCAGAGCACAGGATACAAACAGGGCTTTGCATAAAGGGCACAGAAATCCAGAAATCAGGAAAGGACACTCCGAATCTCAAAACCAGCTGAGGAAACAAAGCAAATTGTGCCCAACAACACCTGGCAGGTGTCAAGCATGGCCAGTGCTGCTCAGAGCAGGCAGGTTTTGTTAAAAATCCTCCAAAAAGAGGTTGCTCTCCCAGCTCCACCACGACTTTGCTGCTGCAGAATTTGGGAAGCCCTCAGTGCCACCCATCAGGTGCAAAACCGGCAGGGCTCCCTCGCCAGAGCTTCAATCTCCTGCTGGCACTTCCATTTCAGCAGGATTCTCCTGGATTATTGTCAGTGCTGGCACTTCCATTTAACCAGGGTTCTCCTGGATTATTGTCAGTGCCACGGGCAGCTCTTGGTGCTGCAGGCACGGGGAATAACAACTTCCAGACAACTTTATCTTAACAGCTCTCTGTGAACTTTGGTAGTTCTGAAGACAATTTCGATAAAGCAGCTGGCAACTGGATTGAATTTTCAGAGCAATCAGTCTCCCAAATGGAGGAAAATACAAATAATGAGAGATAGAAGTAAACTCAAGTTGTTTTTCCTTTGCTGTCTTACTCATCCTCTGGCTTCTGTTCTGTCTCTGTCCCTGTTTATTAATTTCAGAGTTGTTTTATACTGAACAAAAGGATTTTCAGGAACGTGCCCTCAGCACCACGAGCTCAACAATTTCAGCTGCTTGTCTGTGTTGCAATTGCTGCTCAGACTTCTTTGAGATTCTCTGAATAAAGGCAGCTCCAAACAACTCGTGGCAGTGTCTTGAAGCAGTAAAAACGCTTAAAAAATAAACAAACCCCATCCCCTGGCACTGCAGCCACCGAGGGATCATCATTTTCATTAGCCACTTCAAGAGGCAGCACGGAGGAGCATTTGTCACAAAGCTCTGTGCCTGCAGGAGGGGATTATCCAGAGCTGATGGTTTTACCCTAAACAGGGAGGGGATTTATGGAGATGTGCTCTGACAACGAGCAAATCCCAGCCATGGGAGCCTTGGTGTGAAACACCCAGCCAGGGAGGCTTCTAGAGCCAGGGCTGGCTCTTGTTTTATTGGCACTGCACCTGTGAAATGATTGTGTGGCTTGTCTGTGATACACGATGTTTAAACATACCCAATCTGTGGGATTTCAGCATTTTGCAATCAGTATTTTAGTATTTTTTCAATTATTTAGTACCATTAGTATTTATTATTTAGTATATCTTACTTTTTTTTTCTATATTAATATTTTAGATTAATATTTTATTGGGCTTTCCTGCCCACCCTTCCTGATTTTAATGATAAATTTCAGGTTGGGCCACGTGTGGAAATCAGAATTTAAAACAAAGCTCTTTTAAAAAAGAAAAGGTTTCTAACGTCAGGCCACGGCAAAGCAGGTTTTGGTGCCTTAGGGAATCTTAATGGCATCAGGAGTTATGGGTTTCTTTCAGTTTTATTTATTTAATGATAAAATATTCATTATTCTTGACACAAAAATCTCTGGATTGGCTCACTCATCCCAGCTCCGCTAAGGACAAGGCCCTTCCATGCCCAGCTGAGAGATCAATTCATTAACTGATCAACTGAACGATCAATGTCCTCTCATTGAGTCCACATTTCTGTCTGCAAAAATATTTTATTAAAAGTTTTCCAAACAATTTCACTAAAAAAGGGCTCGAATCTTGGTTGATCTCCACAGAAAAAGCAATATTTAAAGAGAATTAAATTCCACCCCCCTCACCCAACTCTTCTGTGCCAGTTCTTTAAATTTATTTAATGCACGGGAACAGAACAGAAGAGGTAGGATGTTGGTAAAGTAAGATAAGCACCACCACAAATTTGTGTTCTGAACTCTGATAAATGAATCTTAGGAACCAAGAATCATGGAATTGTGACTCCATTTCTCTATTTCTCTTATTTATTTTTTTCCCGTGTTTTTTCTTTCAATTTTAGCAAATTCGAAGGGAAGAAAGAACAAAGAAACTGATGCTAAATGACCAAATATTTGATTTAATGCCATTTTCTTTGCAGAATGGAGTCCTCCGTTCTGCTCATGCACGGAAATAATTTAATTTAACAACACAATAAACATTTAGAAAAGCATTAATATTTGATTAGGAAGTGATGTTATTATACTAATTCCATTTCTTTTTAAAAATATTGGCTTTAAAACAGTATAGATTAAACATCCAGAGGATAAAGTGTAAGCAGTGGTTGAAACCCCCTAAAATGGCTCGCAGAGAGGAGTGGTTTATTGGCCCTTAAATTAGGGCAAATCCTGGATTTTAACAGCTCACAAGGAAAGCTTTAAAACAACCCCAAGGCTGCCTGGTAAGGGCTCAGTTTTGGTGTGCAAAAGGAATGGTTTGGATGTGAATGGAAAATCAAACCCACGAAGGAACAGCTCCAGCCAGGAATCCAGAGAAGTGTTTGCTGGCAAAGCCAACAGCCTGACGGGCAGGGATTGCTGGTATTTGTATTTTTGGTGATCAAAAAGGCAGAATAGGGAGCTGAGTGCAGCTTTCATCTTTACCTCTGGGCTGGCAGCTGTTCTAGATGAGGTCTCAACCTGGTATTTGTGGGGAAGTGCCAACCATTTCAGTGCTGCCTTCTGTGCCTCATCTCCCTCAGGAAAATCCAGTGGCAGGGGCAAATTAAAAGAATTAGGAAGAATATTTAATTCTCAAAAAAATTAAAAAAATTAGGAAGAACGTTCCATTCTCAAAAAATTTTGGCCTGGACAAACTCATTTCCAAAGTGGGAATTTACAGTTCTACCCTGATTTGGTGTTCTTGCAATTCTCTTGTGCTTGGTGGTGGTTTTGCTACCACAGTGTTTCATTCCAGCTCTGAAGATGCAGCTCTGGAGGGCCAGCACAGCCCGAACACACAAGGAACAGAGATTTTCCTCTTAAACCCGATTCAGTTTCACACCTGATGTCCCAACAGGAGGGAACAGAGCACAGGATGGCAGGGAGAGCTCTCCTCACTAATGCACAGAAGTCACAGAGGTTCTGCCACTGGTGCCTCTACAGTCACGGTGATTTATTTGCCCACATCCTCATCCTGCCTCTTTTCTCTTTCCATTTCCTCTGGCCACATTTCCAGATCGACAACTGAGGAAAAAATATTTTCAGTATCTCTACTGTGAAGCACTCGGCGTCCTTTGTTCCTCTCTCTTCAGGGAACAGAGGGGGGCTGATGAGGCCCTGAAATGATGAAGTCAGACCATTTCCACGTGGGAATTGCCAGCTGGAGAGGAGAAGACAGCCGCTTGTGTTCAAGAAAAGTTTCAAGTGACGTTAAAAGAAGCCATCTGCTTTTTCTTTTTTGTCGGTGTCTAAGAACAGCTTGTGTTTGCAGCTCGCAGTTTAACGCGTGGCAGTGACCTGCAGGACTTTGTGAAGCACTGAGATTGTTTTCCTGCTCACAGGAAAGATTGGCAAGGAGATGTTTCCTTCTGATCACTCTTTGTGTCCTTGGCTCTGTTTTTACAGTGGCTGCAGTAAAACCCAGCTGATGGGGATAAAAGGGGATGCAAGGCAGAGAAATCGATTTGTATTTCTGCTCAAGTAGGGCTGAGACTTTCCTTCTCTGCACGCGCAGAGTTTCTGGTTAGGACGGGCAAAGAAATGATTCCTCTGCTGGGAGTGGAGAGTGAAGGTTCAATGGTGAGGAACTTCAGTTGCGCTGGTGATAAAAAGGATCAGCCCCAGAGCTGCTTGGAGGGATTCCCTGCAGCCCTTTCTGAGGAGCATTTTACCAGCTCACCTTCAGGGAGCTATTCCCTGGGCAGTGCAGGAGCTGGAGATGAGCTGGATGGGAATTGCAGGAGTGAGGGCTGGAAATGCTCACACCAAAAATTCCTGCGTTTGCTCATCGGCTCTGCAGCATTTCCCTCTCAGGTAGATGATCCCAAACAAAATGCCAGCTTTCCAGGTGGGCTTTCATTTGCTTGGCTGTAAAGAATTCACTTTTGTTCCACATTTTAGCAGAGCTTTCTTTTCTTAAGCCCCTTCACGATTCCTTAAATCTGTGAAGAGTTCCAAGGGCCCAGCCCAGGGTGGGACTTTGCTGTGCCATTTATCCAGGATTTCCAGCAGGACACCCTGCAGGAGCACATGGGTATCTGATTTAAGGGCCATGTCTTTGGCTGCCTGGTTTGGAGTCTGCCTCTTGTTGGGTTTTACATTTCTGTATCTTCGCAGAGTTTCAGCCCTCGTGGCTGCCTGCCAAAAACCTGGCAGAATAAAGGAATAACAGAAGCTGCTGAGCTCAAACAATGGATTTTTTTCCTCTGGATTGCAAGTCTGGCTGGATCTCTGGCTGAAATAATGCACTTCAGCGAGTCTTAACAAAGGCAGGGAGTTGTTGGGGGGTATTTCCCCTCCCTGTGCTCTTCCTGTCTCTTTTCCCTCTCTCCTACAACCCGGGATGATTTGGGCTGGCACACGGATGATCCCATATGCACCATTGTGATATCAGACATCTGCTACCCATCGAGATGCCAGCCTAATTTGACAGGAAAGCATCTCCCAACACACGCACAGGCACCAGCCAGAATGCTTCCTGACCTTTGGATATTTACTGGGAGGAATCAAATGCACATCAGATGAAATCAGGATTATGATGTGTATGGAAGGACACGGTGGGAGTTAATTCCCTGCAGTGGAATTGGGGATTCAGGGATGTTTTATTTTTGTTCTTTTGCCACAAAAGTGAACTACTTACGGCAGGAATGACCAGGGAATTGCACGGCCACTTTCACTCCGTGGTGAAGGGACAAGCTCCAGTAGATCCATTGTGGAGAATCTGCCATTCAGTCATGGAATCACGGGATCATTTAGTGGGAAAAACCCTCCCAGACCATCAAGTCCCAGCTGTGACTGACCCCCACCAGCCCAGAGCACTGAGTGCCATCTCCAGGCCTTCCTTGGACACCTCCACCACCTCCCTGGGCAGTTCCACCCTCCTCCTGACCACCCTTTCCATGAAGAAATTCCTCCTAAATATTCCTCCTTCTACTGTATTTCCATTAGACGTCTACAAGATCTGAACACAGAGAATTGGGGAATAAATGATACCACTTCCAGCTCCTCCAATTCCCTAGAAACCAGAAGGATTCCCCAAGTTGTCTCCAGTGAGAGAGAAAATGAGTGATGGAGCATCGGTTGTGCATAAATTCTGCTTTAAAAAAATCACAAAAGTAAAATTTTAGGTAGGTGGCAGAAACCACAGGAAAAAATCAGCGTGGGGTAGGATGGTAGGGAAGGCTCTGTTTTGGCAGGATTGGGAATACTGAGAAATCTCCTAAATTAAAGCTGGATGTGCTTGGTGATTTAGATCATTATTTTGTCAGAATAAAACACAGCCAGAAGTTGCTTTGCTGTTCAGAGCCATCGGTGGCTGCCACGTGCAGGAAGAGGAGGCCAGGACACTGTACAGTGAGTTTTGATTGCTGGATTGGTACAGTGGGTTTTGATTGTTGGATGGGTGGTACTGGGAAACCAGGTTGTTCAATCACCTGCCATTCAAACAGAAAAAACAGCTTTTAAAGAGGTAAAAAACCTTTACCTTAAAAAGAGGTAAAAAACCTTTACCTTAAAAAGAGGTAAAACTTTTTAATCTGAAGGAGCTCAGTCTGGGAAGAGAGGGAGCTGTTGGTGTAATCAGCTTGGAATGACAGGCTCAGGAATAGAAATGCAGCCCCGGTTTAAACACCTTCATCCAAAGGTGTCAAATTCACCTGGAATGTGCAGCCCGGCCTGGGGGAATGAAAGGGAAGAGCTCCAACCTAATGGGCTGAAAAAAGAGCTCTGAGAGCGGAAACCTGCTCAAAAGTCACGCTGAGTTTGGCTTTGCCAAAGGATATTCAGGAGTAAAAGGCCTTTCAGCAACATAAATAAAACGAGAACAGGAGTGAAAGTGGCCTGCTGGCAGTGAGAATGGGGTCAAGAGCAAAGATAATTTAGATATTAGCCTCAAAATGGGGCTGACTTCCATTTCAGTGCAGGGACAGGAGCAGAAAGGGGCAACGTTCTGCAATTCATCACCAGGGCCCGGGCAGCAGCAAACCCTGAGTGTTCCCTGCACGTCCCATTAATCTCCATCCAGGGAGCTGAAAGGAGCAATACTGGAAGCAGCAAGAGTGGGAGGCAGCACCAAGGGAATCTCCCCTGCACAGGGACAGGCTGGGGGCTGGAAAGGGGAATCCACCTGTGCAGAGCCAGAACTGGGCTGGGACAGAGCCAGAGCTGGGCTGGGACAGAGCCAGAGCTGGGCTGGGACAGAGCCAGAACTGGGCTGGGACAGAACCAGAACTGGGCTGGGACAGAGCCAGAGCGGGGCTGGGACAGAGCCAGAGCTGGGCTGGGACAGAACCAGAACTGGGCTGGGACAGAACCAGAACTGGGCTGTGACAGAACCAGAACTGGGCTGGGACAGAACCAGAACTGGGCTGTGACAGAGCCAGAGCTGGGCTGGGACAGAACCAGAGCTGGGCTGGGACAGAACCAGAACTGGGCTGGGACAGAGCCAGAGCTGGGCTGGGACAGAACCAGAACTGGGCTGTGACAGAGCCAGAACTGGGCTGTGGCCGTGCCCATGTGGATGGGGAGAGTCACAGGAGGATGTTGAGGGAGCTCAGCACCTTCAGCTGAGCAACCAGAATGCTGAGAGGTTGTAAAAATCCCCTCTATCATTTTCTCATGGGTTTTCTCACAGATAAGAGAGGGAGAATTGCCTTTACGCTAAAGAAAAATGGGACCAAATAAAGCAAAAGGCAGATGAACACATTGACTGGACATGAAATTAGGTGGGAACCTTCAAGACTCTCTGGAGAGTGATCCCTGGTTGAAGTGATTAATCCTCATTTTCCACGGTTATTTCAATGTTTCTGTGGTGGTTTCTCCTTCTTTAAATTTGTGGGAAGGATGACAAATACAGAATCACAGAATCACAGAATGTTCTCAGTAGGAAGGGACCCCAAGGATCATTGAGTCCAGCTCTTAAGAGAATGGCCCATCCAGGGATCAAACCCACAGCCTTGGTGGTTTTAGCACCAAATACATCCAAGTCTGGAATTCGTCAAATCTTTTCATCAATAGAAAATTTCTTTTTTTTCTGGAACTCTTTTCCCTTTTTGCGTTTAAAACCTCACTAATTATCGGTAGAAATACGCTGACCATCAGAACAAAAATTCTGAACCTTGCTTAGAGTCTGAATTAACTTTTTCATGGTTTAAAGCCGGTTAAAAAAGCCCCACCATGACACAAACATCCCGTTTTAAGGAGTTTGCAAGGATCAAGGCCATGGAGCGAGTCTGAGCAGGGAAAGCAACATCACAGAAGTGTTCACAAGGAGGGAACCACCAGAGGCCTTTAATCCTCCACAACTCAGCCATATCTGGGGGGGTTTGATGCTCCTCCCCTCCCCACCGAGCTGGGAACAGAGAGAAGCTCTCAGATGAACTTTTCTCAGAAAAGCTCAGGTTTTAATGTACCAGATGTGAGCTCCTTCCACAGGGCTGTGAAGCCCTTGGAGGTTTGTCGCAGTAAATGCCACATTTTTTGGCCAGCCTCCATCCAGTCCCTCTGAGCAGCCGTGAGAACTCTGCCCTCCCCGTGGTCACTGCTCTGACACATCCTGGGGTCTGCAGGGCTTCACCCTGGATCACTCTGAGAGCTCTGCTCATTTCTCCCCCACGAGTTGTGATGCCCTGGAAATAACGTGGGTTGGTTTAACGTTGTGACCTTTCACAGCTGTCAGCCCAGAGCATCTCCAGCTTTCCTGAGCATCCCTGGCCCGGCTGAAAGGCAGGAGAGAAGGGGGTTTAGTGTGGTGTCATGGATGTGCAGGAGCCTGAGAGGTTCCCTGAGGAACTGCAGTGCCAAGGAAAAGGACAATCCACAGGAAAATGACATCTTTTGGTTCTGAGATGCCTCTGAGGCCCTTTCGAAGTGAGCAGTCATGGCTCTGAAATGCCTTGCTCATAAATGTATTTCAGAAGCCTCCTGGATTGTAGTTATTACAAAAATACTCATAGGAATTAGAATGTGAAAGCAGATAAAAGACTCTATTTCAACAGTTTCATACTTCCTGCTACATAGATTATGCTATTAAAATCTGACAAGTTGGCAATCAAAATAAAACACTGGCTTTGTTCGAAAGTAATAAAGATTCAGACTCTGCAAGTGTGTTAAGCAGCTCCAGGAGGAAAAGGAATAGTCTGAGCATTTGGTTCCTGCTGTTACAGTTTGTCTGGTCTCTCTAGGCACAAATGATAGTGAGAATATTCTGATTTTTTCTTTTTCTGACAGATGCAGTGAATCCAACCCAGTGTGTGTTTAAATTAACCCATTTCATTTTGTCACCCGTGATAAAACAGATCTGTCCCGGCAGATCTGCTCAAGTTCATGAAAGCAGAATTTTCAGTGGGCTGATCTACTTAATAGAGAGAGCCTCATAAAAGTCAGAAAAACTCTTTAAAATGAACTGGGAGAAAAGAGGAGAAGCTCTTTCAGCAACCTGAGGCAGCAGTAACACACAGGAGCTGACTGGTGATTCCGTGCCCCATTTCCACCCCGGACTCCCACTGTGCATGTTCAACACAGATCTGTATTTGCAAGTGAGTCCTGCTGGTTATTTATCCTCATTTCTGCTCAGCCTCTGTCTGATATTTACAGATCTGCACGCAGCTGGTTGCTGTAAATGCTGGGTCCATAAATATTTTAGCGATGGAGAAGATGCTCAGTTTTGTCTTCTCTCTGTGTTACACCCATGAACAGCTCTGACCTGAGATGAACTTGCAGATCAAGGTGTTGAGCACAAACCACCCTGGTGCAGATGTCACAGAAGCAGGGAATGGGTTGGGTTGGAAGGGACCTTAAACATCACCCCATTCCACCTCCTGGGACAGCTTCCACTGTCCCAGGCTGCTCCAAGCCCCATCCATCCTGGCCTTGGACACTTCCAGGGATCCAGGGGCAGCCACAGCTGCTCNCTGGTCCCTTTCAGTCTGAAGGTGGCCTCCTCTGGCCTTGCTGATTCCTCACAGAGTTCGTGCTGCAGCTGCTTGGGAAGAGCAAACAGAATTTTCCTCCCAAAATCGAGTTCTTTTTTGTTCCCCACGGTTCATTACCCTCACTATCAGTTCAGCAATTCCACTTTTCAGATTTAAAGGCCTTTTTTCCACGTGGGAAGGTATCAGCAAAGAATTCCTAACCCACCCTGTCAGCTGTCTGCTGAAGGGGGTGATTGATGCCCTGAACATTCTGAAAACTCCCAGCCAAGCTGTCTGTCACTGCTGCTTTGCCTCTACAGCTGCTCTTGACCCAGCAGCTCCTCCTCCACACCCAGGTGCTTTATTTTACTTTAATTTCCTTATATGAAACAAAGGCATGGGAACTGTATTGATTTAAGGAACATTTCAGGTAGCACCAAATACAGAAAATTTACTGCAATCAGAGTAGGTTTGTTTGCTTAATGAACTTTAAAAAGAAAGTGTGTATGAATTATAGATTTGAATTTTGGTTCCTATGAACAAGGTAAATGTTTTGGGACCCATTTTTTATTGTTGCCATCACGCACAGGAGGCACCAGAGGAAAACTTCTTTAGTTTAAAACCGAAATTCCCCAAAAGGGATGCCAGCCTCTGGAATAAATTCCTGACAATTTTCTAACAAGGAACCAAGGAAGCCAGGCACAAAAATACCTTTGGAAGACTTGAATAAAGTTGATGACAAGAGTTATCAGTTTTTAAAGATTAAATGAACTTCCCTGGTTAGAAGAAACATCTCCCTCCCCTCCAGACCAGTATCAGCTTCGGTGAGAGACTGATTTTTTTGTCAAGTTGCCCCCATCTTATCCAGTATCAGTGGGCTGGGAATGCTGGTGCAAAGGGGAAAAAATGAGAGATGATGAATCCTTCCTTCACCTCTCAGCAGCTGCAGTGCCAAGAGATCTGTAGCAGCTCAGAGCTGTAAGTACGAGTTCAAACCCAGCAATGCAGGAATGATCGGAACTGGAAGTGTCTGTTCCATGGAAATGCTGTGGAATTCTGACCAGGCAAGAGGTCTGGGAGTGATCAGAGAGCAAGCCCTGGAGCTCTGGGCTCGCTGTGGGGCTCAGAGGGGAAAGCAAACAGGATTCTCTGATAGAGGGAGGTGCTGGAGGAATAGCAATGAGATTCCTTGGAGCAGCCCTGCCCCAAAAAGCCAGCAATGGTCACCACGCTTCCAGGAGAGCCTGAGAGCAAGGAGTGGAGAATGGAACTGGGAAAGGATCGGCTGGGAAAAGTGACAGGGAAAAATGTCATTTTCTGCTTGGGAAGAAGCTGAGATAGGAGCAATGAGAGCAGATGAAATGATACAGACAGAGGGAGGAAGGCAGTGGTGCTGACACTTCAAATGTGGTGCTTGGGTTGATTCATACCTTGGGATTCACCTCCAAATCACCAGAATAACTCAGGGAATAAACAGCACTGGCTACAATTTCAAATCTGGCAATTCAGGCAAAAAATCAGTTGTTTTCTGCTGCTCTTACATAAGAATCTGGGCTTGCTACAATTGCTCCTTTCTTTGCCTGTAAAACACATTTGGTTTGCAAAGTAACTGAAGAAGTTCTTCTCGGGACTAGGACAGCACAAGTTTAAAGAAAAAAAAAATATATTTAGTTTATAAATTGATAAAAGGGATGCTTAAAACGTCCTCACAAGGTAACACAATGCAGAGAGGAGCTGGTTGGAGAGGGAAGCCAGCTCCCACTTCAGCTGGTCATCATTTATAAATTTGAAGGAATGCAGTCAGGAATAAGCCAAGCCCAGGCTGGGCTTATATTACATTTTTTATGATAAGATTTACCTTAGTCTTAACTTGTAGTGGGGGCTCCTGAGCCTTGGAGCTGTTTCCTGGCTCCTGTGGAAGCAGCATTGTTATTCACTCCTGAGGGAAGGTCCACAGGCATGTCCAGAACCCAAATTAGTGGCAGTAGCCGGAGTCTGTCTGTGCTGGCCAAGACCCGGGGTTGGCTCTCTGAGGGCTGCAAGGAGAAGCTGCTAAAATCAGAATGAGAAACACAGCAAAGCCTGGAAATGAATAATCAGGGCTGACCTTAACCCACACATTTCGCTTGTGACCTCATTACAGTTATTAGGCTTGAAACGGGCGGAAAGAGCAGGGAGTGAATATTTTACCATGGTTGTTGCAAGGAGCTTTGTGTACCCCCTTTCCTTCCCTGTCCGTGTGTGTCTCCTCTTTATCTGTCTGTGCACGCTCCTGCTGGAGCCTCCGTGGCCTTTCCAACCCAGATATTCCCCAAAAACAGCACAGATGGCTTCAGCAGCCAGCTCTTGATGTACTTTTTGGGAGCTGAGGCACTAATAGCACCCTTTTGGCCACATGCCATGTGCTGTGGCAAGTTAAATCCCCCAAAAATGGTTGTGAAGGTATAAAATCCTTTGGCTTCCCTGGCAAAGCAGCACGTGGAGATGCCTGAGCCTCTCTGCGAGGTGTGCAGAGAACCCAATGAAATGCTGGAGTCTCGTAAAGAAAGGAAAAGGGTTGAGCTCACAAACTGTGGGAGATCCCAAAGGAAGCAGGTTATCCAAGACAACAAAAAGATGCATTGACACAAGGTTAGTGCTGAAGGAAGCAGGGCTATAAAGGAGTTGTTACTGTGCTCTGTCACTGCTGCCTGCCACGGTGTCCCCAGAGCCCACACCCAACTCCTGTCTCCTTCCTCCAGAGGGAGGAAAGCTGCCAAACTGGGGAGCTCCACATCTCTGGTGCTTGTGTGCTTTCAATGGAACCACAAAGAGACACCCCCAAAATAATAAACTGATCTGGAGGAAGACCAGAAATTGTTCTTCAGTACCTGGGGAGCACTGCCCTGCTGAGATGTTGCTGGTGACAGGGTGTGGATTTGTCTTCCTGGTAGGTGAGGCACAAATTCCTCCAAGTCTCCTCCACTCCCATCCCAATTTGTCCAAGAAATGATCTTTTCACCCCATCACTGTGTTACAGGAACCAACTCCATCAGCTGCTGTGTCGGAGCAGAATGGGACCCGTGAAATATGCTGTCACTTCAGCATTCCAGAGGTACCAGCTCAGGCTGAAATATAAATCAGGAGAGGAAATATAAACCTTCCTACAGGGAGTCTCGATTTCAGATTGATGGCACTGCTTCTTGGAGCTGGGAAGGGCAGCACGTCACACCCACCAGTCTCAGGGAGAGCAGAAACAGCCCCTTGGTATTCAGAAAGTGTTTGATTTCCTGGAGGGTGTAACGGAGAGTCTTCTACAGGAGGTGTAATAAAGATTAAATGGTACAAGTAAATTAAAACATGCGGGTGTGGAGAAGTCTGTTACTGCTGAAGCCTTTAGCCAGTGGATGTAGAGTTAAATCAACTCCATATTCTCCTGTGTGGGCACTCAGGTTCCAGAAAGGGGGGATTGAGAGAGAAATTGAAGCCTGATGAAATTAAAAAAACCCAAGCAAACGACATCTCATCGTACATTTTAACTGTGGATCAGGCAAAGAGAATCTCTTGCTGGTTCAGAGAACTGACCTAAGTCTTCTCTAGTTCAATCTCCTAAATAAAGAGACCAACCTCAGAAAAACCATCCTATAAATGAAGACTGCCTTAGGTGACCACCAGGCTGAGGTTCTTTTTTTTATGATTGCCTGGCAAACAAAGGGATAAATCCACTGTTCACTGCTCAGCTCCTCTTATTTCAGGTGATTCACGCCAAGAGGAGGCCAACCTCAGGAATGATTTGCAGTAGAGCTCTGCTGGCTGCCCAGCCAGACAATTTTCACCAAAGACAATCAAACTGCTCTTGCTTGGGGAGCTGATGTTCATCTCCAGACTGGCTGGGCTTTGAATCCTCTGCAGAGAGTTCAGATGTCTTTGTTCAACTCTTCCCTCCCTTTGCAGATCCCACCTCACAGAGCTCCAGTCTGGCTTTCTCCTCTGTTTCATGCTTGTTTTACCAGGTCAGAATTCTCCTCAGGTTATTGGGTTTTAAATGCACTGGGTCAATACCAAATAATCTCTATTCTAATGCACAGCAGCAAAATTTTACCCTAAATCAGTCCAAATCTCCTCAAAGTGCCTCTTTCATCAGCAGGTAGAAGAGGGAAAAAAAGTATTGCAAACATCTTGGTTAAGACTGCATGTCTAATAAAAAACCCCAACCAAAAACCTCTTGTACCATTTCTTTGTCTGGGAATTGGCAGTTTTCAATTCTTAAAATACAGATAATGAATAGAAACACAGCAGAGTTGTTTTCAACCACAGCATCACAGGGATGCTGGATGCCAGATGGAGCCTTGTGGATTTTAATAACAGTCTGATTTTCTGAGGTTCTTCAGGAATTAGCCATTTTTTATAAACTCTTAGCACAGAGCCAACCGTAGGAATTTCAGACATTTTGAGTGACATGTTTGAAAGGAATTGTTTCCTAGCAATCTCTTCTAGGTCACTGCAAGCTGTTGGCACCCCAAAGAAATATTTCCTGCAGTGAAAGGTGATCAGGGGTTTTAAACTCTCTTCGGGTTTCTATGGATGGTTTATAGGGGAAATGGGAATTTCAATTTCACCTCCAGGGGCTTGACTGATTTTTACTTCAAAAATCAGCCAGCAAATGCATTAAAAGCTTTCAACCCTTTCCCCCTCTCTTTCCAAACGATCAGTGAGGAATTTAACCATGTGTTTAACAGGAATCCATGAGCACAATCCCATCATCTCACACAGAAGTGCCAGGGGCTCTGGCACGCTCTGGGTCACGGGGAATAAACATCCCTGTCCCTGCACCCAGGTCCTTGCAGCTCTCCAGAGGCACATCCAGAGCTCTCCTTGGCATCAGGGACACCAGGAGTGACATGAGCTGACCCTCCTCAAAGGCCTGCGCTTCACAGCACAGCAGCATTTCCAGAAAACAGCAACAATCCTTGGCTTTCCCTCTCTTTCCCAGCACTCCAGTAGCTTCTCCTGGCAGCACAACACTTGGGGAGATAAATTCCAGCTCTGGAGCAATTCCATTGCACTTGACATTCGTGTCTCAAACCCCACCAGAGCCCAAACAGGGTCAGGGGCAGGGAGAGGAGGAACAGGCCACCCTGACATCTCACTGGGTGTATTTACCAAGTACCCAGAGTGAGGGAAGGGACACCTTAACATTCAGAAACCTCCATGAAAGAGTCAGAGACCAATAATATCAAGAAATATAAGGGGGAAACTCAGCTGGATGCAGGGATAAATCCAAGAGGATTTGGCCTTGTTCTGAAACATGGACCAGGGTGAAGGAAACAAAACAGAGAAATCCATTTTAGGAACTAGCAGGAAGTTTATTTTCAGTAAATACCTGTCAGTCAAGCATGGCTTTTATCACTCAGCTGATGGCAAATCTATTTACCTGCAGTGTTTTTCCCACCTAACTGAGCCCAAGTGCTGCTGCCCTCACTCGGCTTCCCCAATAAATGAAATGGAGCAAATCTCATAATTTCTTTTGCTCTAACCTACCCAGAGTTTATTTCCTATTCTGGCTTTCAAATTCAGGAGTTCAGATGCTCTGAATTGCTGCATCCACACAGCAAAACCCAGGGGGGCAAAGTTAAGTTGTTTTTACAAGTGGTCCTGGAGTTATCCTTATTTCAGTGATCACTTTGAGCTCCAGAATGGGGAGCGAGCAGAATTTCTGCAAAATCAGGTTGGGAGCTGGGAAACTGAGGGACACAAGTGGTGATGAGCTGCCTGCACACCAGGAGTGTGTGGCAGGAGCATGGACACATCTTTATTTTTCCTTCTCCCACCCCCTTATTGCACTTGAGAACTTCAGTGCCACAGGAATTCCAATGGGAAATGAATTTCTTTGCTGCAAATCCTAGAGACTCAAACATCATTTCCATCCAGGTACTGCAAAAGACAAATCCCTGGGAAAATTGTGGCACAGAGTGTGTAATTAGTTGTGGCATTTTTTTCTGTGAGAGGAAGAAAGACCAAAGTGAAATTGCATTGGCATTTTTATGCCGGTGTTTCCTAACTCTTGCCAAATTATTTTTGGCACCCTTCACAGTAGCATTCAAACAGAAGACGCAATTTTGTAGCGACACCACAGATTTAGAAAATAAATAATCTGAGGGGGAAAAAAACCACCTCAGCACAGAGAAATGTCACCATATAATTCACATTACCTTTGGATCTGCTCGGAAAAGCTCAGGAACCATTTATTTCTGCTGCCTTTGGTGGCAGTTCAGCATCAGCCTCTCACCAGCGAGCTCTCCTGGGCCAGGAGCTTTGTCAGGCTCTCATGGAGCGCTGAAAGGTTCCTGCAAACTCTGATTAACCCGAGCTCCCGGCCCCTCTGCCTCCCCACTGGAGCCTCTGGGGACGGAGCAGTGGCAAGGAGTGTTCAAAATCAGGTAATTAGGCAAGGAAAGGCCACTGCTCACAGTAATTAACACAAGAACTGCTACAACACCGGCTTGGAAATTGGGCAATAAATGAAAGCCCGGGTGGGGAATTTTTACCGAGTTCACACTTGGAGGGGCAAATATTTTAACTTTCTTTTTTAGTCTTTCATAAACTCGTTATGGATAATGAGTCAGGAAAGGCTCCTCTGGCCACTGACACCTTGTCCAAGGTTTGATTCATTTGCTGCTGGAGACAGAGGAGGTTTTTCACACTGAGTTCAAATCTCCAACATTAATTTACATCTGATTGCTGGTACAATTTATTTCCCCTTTCCCTCTGTTGTTTCAGCCATTGTTTTTGGTGCAGGCAAACACAAAAACTCCTTAAATATCAGATCCTCTCCATGTGTTCTTTGGTCTGCGCTGGAAGAAAAATGCGATAGTGTCCTTTGATCTGTTATTGATCACCAGATTTTCACAAAATTTCCAGCAAAGTTGTGCTTTTACAGGGAAACCAATCCTCCAATGAAGCTGCACACCTTGGACATTCCCAGATGTCTGAGGCTTGGCTTAACACAACAAAATGAGGTTTTTAAGAAAGTTTCTTCCTCTGAAGTATTTCACAGCCCCCCAAGTCACACCTCTGCAATATTTTAATCCTGAGGCACAACAGAATCCTCGGGGAGGGTTTATGCCACCAATAACAGACCCTGTGAGACCCAAACTTAATTCAGAATACTTGAAAAGGTCACAACTTCTTTATCAGAAGACTAAGTTAAACCCTGCAACAAGGAGTTTCTGGTGGCTGTTAAAGCTGATATCTCCTCAGCTGCTCCCTCAAGGCTCCAGTGATGTCCCTCTCATATTTTCCTGTGTGGTCTCACCCTGGCTGCTGCCAAGAGAAGAGAACTGGCAGAACAGGGCATCACACAGCTCCAAGCTGCTGCTGTCCCATTAGAAGGAATTTCCTGATGGTTGACTTGGTCTGTCACATCCTAAGCTCTAAAAACAATCTGCAATTTAGTATTTTAATATCATTTGGATGGAGGAGATGAATTTTGTTCCGGCACTTTGGCAGAAAATTGGTGCCTAGAGAGAGAAAACCTGAAAAACGTGGTTGCAGATTTATTTCTGTTGACAGAGGTGGAAGAAACAGCATTGTTTATTTGGGTTTTTTTTTCCTTAGGACAGCAAATGCTTAGGAAACTCTCAAGGAACTTGAAGAGCTACAAAAAAAATTAGAAATTCAGCTCAGCTCAGTTGATTTGCCCTTTTAGTACTATCAGACAAGCAGTGTTCAGTGATAGGAAAAGGTTTAAATGGAAGCTGTGCTCCCCAATCCATCTGGCTCAGCTGGAGTGCTCACAACACGCAGGCACAGAGACTCCTGCTATTCCTGAAAGGATGAGAGGCACCAACGGATGACCTGAAACATGAAAAGATCACAAAGGATGCAAATCACCCACAATCAGAACATTGGTTTGCAGCTGCTTGCCAGGAGGGAGGAAACGGTCTCCAAAGGAACAGATAATTCTCCTTGGTGGAGCTGGTGCATCTCAAAATCTTGGATTAAACAAGTGCTTGATGGAATACAGAATTCCTTATCATTGTACCTGTGCCTGCTTGACCAAGGGATGCTGGAAAATTCAGCCACTCACCAGGGATCCCTTGCTGGGCGCATTCTGAACCCAAGGTCATTAACACCATCTATTCCAGGGGACAAAACTCTCCTTATTTTGGCTCTCCAATCACTATTGCCCAAGAATTAAACCCAGACTATCTGATGGAAAAGCTAATCCAAGGCTGGATGCTTGCTTGTACATAAATCTTGCTGCTAACCCAATATTGCCACGACTCAGACACAGCTTGTTGCAACATTTGTTATTTAAGAGATTATTGGACTAAAAAAAAAAAAAAAAGATCATAAGTTTTGTTGTGTTTGATTTAAAAAACCCCACAAACAAATCCCACTGAGCCTGTTCTGCAAACATGCTAAATTTATGAGGATGAAAGGCGAGGCAGGAAAAGGTCATGCCTATTAATTTCAATCCTTGTGCAAACCCAGAATATTCCACACTTGCCTTGTAAGATTTGTGGCATTTGGGTAAATACATTTGTATTCCTCTCATGCCATTTACAGTCTCCATGCTCTGCATTGCAAGCGGGATCCTTTGCAATTCCGATGCACTTCAGTTAATGCAAACATGATATTTTAAGTTTATAATTTACTATTTCAGTCACATTAGCTCCTTCTAACTTGGTGTAATCCTATACAACTTGACAGGCCTGTTGATAGGACTGGACATTTTTGTGCTTTCCACCATGAATTTGTACCTTGGTATCGCAATAATCTGCCAAAATCTTGTGATATTTGAACAATTAGCATGGAGTGGGCAAGATTTGAGAGGAGTAGGACACCCCCATCCCATTAGCACGGCTCATCATGACTTCAGCCACACCATGGGGAGAGGAGCTCCTCATCCCACTGCCAGCCCTCTCCACATCCTGTCCATATGCACCCCACAGTGAAAATAATAAGAAAAAATATTCTTTCATCTTAGGATAAAACCCCATGCCTGGCAAGCTTTTGTGTGAGTGCAGAGAGGAGAGAAAGCCCAGCCCAGCCCAGTCTGGTATCAGCACGTTCATCTAAGAACAAAACCTGGCTCGTGTCACCCACAGGGTCAGGGGAGCGTCCGGCCACCACAGGCAGGACATTGTCCCTCTGCATTCCTCCCCGGTTGTGGCAAGAAATCAATCCTGGATGTGAGGATTAACAGAGAGATGAAGGAGTTTGGTGTTTGGGAAGCTGTGGGAGAAGGAGGTGAGAGCAGATCCGTGTGGGACAAGCGTAGGGACTCCTGAGCCTGTAAAGTGACGGAGTTCAGGGTTCATAACCATGTTGAGAGCAGTGAGGGCACCACAACAAGGCCATGAAAAGAGGAATGGGTGGATGTGAGAAGCATCAGTGATTCCTGAGGGCTGTGTAGCAGCTCTGTGGCCCGTGCTGCACCCAGCAAGGCATGGATTTGTCACCTCACCTTCCCTGCCAAGCCCCTGCTGATGAGAGAGGGTCTGGTGGCTCGGGCAGGAGGGGAGACACTGGGTACACTCAGGCTGGGAAGGAACTCAGCAATGAGATTAAGAGGTGATTAGGGATGCTTGTACAACACTGATCCCTTAAGTGGGCATGGATGAGTCGGTGTTCACCAGCTCTGCTCACACCACTGGGAGATGCTGATGAGGAGATGCTGCTGATAAGGAAGGTTTTCCTGCTCTGCCTGCACCAGGATTCACTGGTGAGCACTCTGTTAGTAGCTGAAGGTGAAATAGGAGCTCCTCCAGCAGCTGGTGGGGCTGTCCCTCACTGCTGCAGGCAGCAGGCACACAGGGATGGTGTCTGTGCTTGGGGAATGCCCTCGTTAGCACGGGGAGGAGCAGCGGAATGATGCACTGAAATGAAAATCTGAACACTAATTACACAACTCCCTGACATAACAGTACCAACAGCAATTTGCTGTTCCATCTTCATTTACTAAACACCAAGCCCACGCTCGTTAATTAGGGATGTGATCCAGCCAGCAGCACAAACAGAGCAATTTTGCTTGGGTGAGTGTACCCATTGATTTCAATGTCATCTGCTCCTGTGCTTGCAGAATTGGATACCAGAGACACAACCTGGGTCTAACTCCAGTCCTATAAAACATCCCCTGTCTGAAGACAGCCTCTCAAGATCAAAACTACCTTAGCTCTGCTGCAGAAAAATCTATATGCATATGGATTCAGACCTGTTTGTGTATTATCTCATTTCGTATTGAATTTTTCCGAATGAGCTTGCAACTATTTACAGGTTCTCAGTTCAGGGCTGGAGAAGGGATTGGAATTGGTAAGGCTATGAGTGGTTTGGGGCTGCATCATAAATCTAAAGTGACTATGAATTAAACATTGATGTTTTTCCAGCTTGACTGGCTGTCCTGAGTGAATCTCAGAGGTCAATCAGCTTTCGGAGGTGACTTCCCTCCAACAACCCCACAACCACCGATTTTGATTTGTGCCTCCAGTTCAGTTCCTGGCAATTCTCTGCAGGTTTTGTGCCTGTGAGTTGTTCTCCTCCTAGAGAATTTCAGTTCTGCAGTGCACAGAGCTGGAAATTCCATCAGAAACAGAACCTGGCACAGGTGTGGATACAGGAGTTCCAGAGCCCAGGCTGTGGGGAAGAGCAGATGTGAAATCCAGATGCTCCTTCCAACCCTTTGTGCCAAGATCTCGTTCTGTAGGACCAGACTGGAGGATGATCTCTGCACTGCTTTGGACACAAAAAGGATGGTCATTGTTGTGGCACCAAAATTTGGCTGTGGGAGCTCCCATGAAGAACTTGGGGGTCCTGGTGGTTCCTGGCTTGGGATTTCTACTTAAGGGCTCTGGGCCTCACCCAAATGACAAATTCACATTTGCAGTAAGATGCTCTTTTTTGATTGGATCAATGACCTGTAAGTCAGGATTTATCATGAAGACCCTTCTCTAATAGAATTACTTCAATAGGTCGTGCTTCACTGAAAAATAATTTTTCAAGGGGAAAAGGCCATTTTAATTACATTTATTTCATGTTTTACCCAGGGTGTTTTAAATCTCTTGGTCTTAATGCTGTGCTAATTCTTTTCCTCCCAATTTTTGTTGATTTCTCCAGCTGATATTGTCACTTTTGCTTCTACAATGAAGAACAAGAAGGAAGCACAAGGTAAACACCAAAACTAAGGCAGGGAATCTAATCTGGTTTTGTTTCACACTTCTGGTAAACCTAAAGACATGAAATTCTTCAATTCATGAATTGAAGCCAACTGCTTTGGCTTCTGAACTGTGGTGATTCTGTGATAAATATTAGCCATGAGCAGACCAAAGTAAAGAAACAACAGAGGAAAATGATCAAATGTTTTAGCAACCTGATTCAATTTTCAAAAGAGAATTAGGAGCTTCATTGTCATTCCAGTGGGATTTATATCTCCGTGCACCTATTTTTAGTTTCCAGGAACACCTGAACCCATTAGTTTTCAATGCAATTTAAGCTTCTAAATCACGACAACATTAAAAAAAATCTAATTTAATTTCTCTCTGCTCACTTTACCCTCCCCTCACTCGCAGCCCCACATGCAGGTATGGGAATGACTGACAAGTTTCCAAGTCAGCCAGGAACAGCCAAATTAAGAGTTCTCCACCCAGCACCTCTAATTCACAATTTCATTAGAAATGATGGTAATTTGATACAAAATAATCCTGAGAATTCCTTGTTCAAAACCCCTTGAGAAAACCTCTGAGAGAGGGCTCTGGCAGGTGAATTAAATCTCAGGAAGTGAAGGGATGTTATTTTACCTCCTGCAAATCAGTCATGGGGCTGTTTAAAAGGTCATTTGTATGGAAGTGGGAGTTTTTAATGTCCCTGTTTAAAGGCAGCAATTGTTCAATGCAGAGGCAGAAGTCCAGGGAACTCCTGAGTACCAAAAAAACCACTCAGAGCCTTCTCTGTAAGAGCCAATTACCTGCTGATTCCCCAAATTTAATGAATTATTAAAGATAATAAAAGATTGATGGGATTTACTTTCACCCATTTGAGCTGGCAATAAAAATATGGAGTTTCCCTTTCCAGGAATATTTCAGAACTTGAATTTTTAAAGCGATTTTGCTCTGAATTTAGACATGGCTGGTTTGGTCACTGCAATGTGGTTTAATTGCAATAACAGGAGATCGAAATGGGGTGGAGACTCCACCACCCACCCGGGCAGCCCCTTCCAGTGCTTCATTTTGGTGCAGCAGGGAAAATCATGGGAAATTTCCAATCATGTTGCTCCATCTGGGAAAGAAAACCTTCCACCTCGTCTAAAACCAGTGCCAGAATATGCCAGCAAGGACTGAGGCCTTAATGCAAACTGAAAATATGAAGAATTTCTCTTCAAAGGCAATATTCCTCCCGCTGAGCACATTCTGCCTCCTCCACTTCTCCCTGTTTTTGAGCTGAATCAAAGTC
This sequence comes from Edolisoma coerulescens, assembly GCA_013397115.1. Classification (NCBI taxonomy): domain Eukaryota; kingdom Metazoa; phylum Chordata; class Aves; order Passeriformes; family Campephagidae; genus Edolisoma; species Edolisoma coerulescens. The sequence continues at coordinate 905,961 of VWZW01001136.1, read as the reverse complement.
TGAGCCCTTCAGAGAAGTTTTTCTCCCCGCTCCACCTGAGGAAGACACAATTCCTGGGAGCAGAAGATCACAGCCAATTACAGCTTCATCATTGATGCTGCAGCTGGGAGGGGAAATCTTGCCCAAATATCCAGGCACGGTGTAAAAGACTCCTGAAACCATTCAATTCCGAGCAAAATAGAGGTGGGAGTTTATAGAGGCACGGGGAAGCTGGGGAAGGTGACAGGAGAAGGAGCCAGACTTTTATTTGCATTATTTGATTCTTGTGCAAACCCAGCAAAATAGAGGATTGACCCTGAGTGAAAGAAGTCTCCCAGCTGCAAATTCCGTGGAAAGTTTATTTGTGAAAGATGCAGCTTTTACCTGAGGAGAATTTTAGCCCTGTTTAGTGTGAGCTCCTTTATTGCTGAATCTCTCCCAAAGATTGAGCAGTCCTTTCAAAAGGAGGCAGTTTTGGTGGTGTTTAGACCCAATTTCAACTTCACTTGGCATAAATGGGAACTTCAGTGACTTCTCCCAAGGCCAGACCCTGAAGACTTTTTATGTTCAGCGTGGCTCTATATTATTACGTTTACAAAAAGAAAACAAAAATTGAGGAAATAACGATTTTTCCTCAATTGCAATTAATCTATACCACCCTAGAAGGAAAACCCAGAAATGGAACATTCAAATCACCTTTCAGGGACTGAATTCAGACAAGGCTATGAGCCTGTATTAAATGTTAGACATGTGGGTATTGATCTTAATTAAACAAGTGAGACACAGGAGGAGATCAAGGGCTCGCCATTCCTCAGAGATAAATAACAACTCTCACTAAAGATAAAGTGCACAATCCATCTTGTGCAGGAATTCCTGCGGCTTGCCTACAAAGGAGCACAGGAATCCTTTGGAAGGAGGTGGTTCTGCTGCTCAGTTGGAGCTGAAATACCAAACAAAGGATGTGGCAGGCTCTGAGTGATTCCCAAGGCCCTCAGAGAAGCAGGAGAATACAGCAGCAGAAAAAGGAAAGGAGAAAAACCCCTGAGAGCTGAAATTCTCCAAAAAAAAAAAAAAAAAGTGCAAGACAGCTACAGAAGGCTTAAATAATGTGGTTTTTTGAATCAGCAAGGAGTGGTGCCAGCAAAAAGGAAGAAGCTCAGAGGGATATCTTTTTTTCCCATTCTTTTCCCAGAAAATATCTTCTCCAACTCTTGGTGTCTTTAAATAGTTTTCTTTGAAGTTGGGCAAAGCAGACTTGCCATGAGCTGTAGCATAGAAACTTGAGGGATGGTGCTTGAAAATGAAATATCGGTGGGATAAAGAGGGAAAAACTTGTATAAAACTAATTATTTTTGATGTTCTAAAAAATTACCCATTATAAACACATCTGCCACCAACCCTCCTATCCTTCCTTCTCCCTTTTTCCTCAAAATAAAAGTTGCTTTTTCATTTACAAATGAATGGGTTTCAGTTTCTGCCGGTTTGTGCCTTGAATTCCCACATCTGAGAAATCTGGACAAATATTCCCACATCAACTGGGAAAACTCAAGAGAATTCACCAAAGCTGCTAAAAAACAACCCAAAAATCAACAACAAAGCTGCCTTGTCCAGAGCAGGGTTGCATGAGGCTCAACAAAGAAGGTCTGGCCATGTATAAAAGAGATTAAAAATGCATTTATCTCCAATATTAGATGTGAATCTGATTGGACATGTCCAGGTTGTCATCTGTTGGCTTTTTGTAGGGCAGGAAATTAACCCAGAGACCCCTCTAATGTTCCAGTGGGGCACAGGGACATTGGTCCTGGGGCTGTGGCTCCACATTCCACCTGTGCCTCCAACTTCCATTGCAATAATTTCCCCCATAGTTGAATTCAAACAATGAATTATTGAAAAAACACCTTTTTAAGAGCGGTTTTATCTACCAGCTTGCTCCTTGGTGGAGCTCTGGGGTGGCTGATCTGTATGAGAGGGTTTTTTCATTGAGAAAAGACATTTTTCAGTGCTTTGGAAGAAGCCCTGATGTTCCATCCGAGCTGAAGTGATGGAGAAATCTCAGAGGACTTCAGTGGATATTAAGCTGGAGGAGAAAGCACCTAAAAATACTGCAGCTGGACAAAAGAATCCTTCTTTTTTCAGCTGGAAAAATGGCCTTAAACTGGGACAAACCTCAGCATGGGGCAAGGTGAATCTCTTGGCCAAACGTTCAGGGAACAAAAGAGTGGCAGAGCTGAGGCAGCAGCGAGTCGGGCCATGGCAATGGAAATAAAGAATAAAGTCTGAGGAACCTGAAGAAATGGCTGAAAAATTCATCAAAACTACCAAGAAACTTTCACACAGAGAAATAAAAGGAAACGCTCAACTTCAGAGCAATTTTGGTTCTAATCAGAACCAAGAACATCTGTGAAGTACAGAAGCAACTTTTATTTTTATCTTCCCATAAAGGAATTATTTGTCACCCCAGCATTGTGTCTGTCTGCAAGAAACCAGGCTGGGAAGAATATCAGTGATATTTCTCATGGAACAGAATAACAAGGAAAAGGATTCTGATCAATCCAGCCCAACTGCAATATTGGGCCACGTGCAGCACGCGTTTTCTTAACGGAATAAAAGGTGGGAAAAACCAAATTAGGATTTGATTTCACAAAATGAGTTTGGGTAATCTAAACTGAGTTATGTGGCAGGGTAGGCAGGCACTGATAAAGGACATAAAGTGAGGATGAGGAAATGACAGGAAATTTCCCCGTGTGTATCAGCAGCCGCAATGGGGCGTGATAAACCACATTTTGTTCTGCTTCCTAAATGCAGCATCTCAACAATTTTCCTCCAAATGACACTGAATTTTGGAGAAACCCACATTTTGAACTTGCAGGAAATGGCATCAAATCAAATAGTGAGTTGTGCTGGAATTTGCCAGCTCCAAATGTGAATTGCTCTTTTACTTTTTGATAATTAAATGTAGCATTTTAACCCCAGATCCATCTGACTCTGTGATTTTGTTCACACACGAGCAGATGGTATTTTAGTTGCAAATAAATGTGACTTCTCTTCAGGATGTTTCATTTGGAAATACAAAAAGAGGCAGAAGAGAAAATTCTTTTCCAGAGCTTTAACTTGAGTTTGGACAGGGTGGAAGTGAGCAGAAGAAACATTTGTGTTTAAATTCTTGTCGGGGTCTGGTTTTGCACCCTCACAGAGCCAGACAATTCCCATATTTTAATCAAGGAAAAGTGTCACATCCACTCACTTTTTGAGACCTTCAGGGACTCCATCACTTCCCTGGGGTGTCTGTTCCAATGTTTATCCCCTCCACAGAGAAGGAATTTTTCCTGACATCCAACCTGAACCTCCCCTGGTGGAACTGGAGGTGGTTTTCCCTTGTCCTATCCATCCTCAGACCTGAGGTTTCCACTCTTCCCTTTGTATCCTGGACCAAGAGGACTCATTGTCCTCCTGGGAAGAGCTGGAGGAAGGAAATTGAATTTCCACATCCCCTTTTCAGCCTCTTCTTTCTGCTCCCCTTTTTCTCTTAGGTACTTTGATTGAAATCCATTCAAAGTCCTCCACACCTAAATCCAGGTTCTGTTCAGGCTCTAGGTAAACATTAGGCTGAACTCATCAGAGCCACCACCACCGAACAGTTACTCTCTATTTTTATATCAACATGCTATGAATAGATACAAATAATTCCATATAAATATGGATACACCCCCACATCAACCACGAACGGAGAAAAAAACACTTTAAAAATCTTTCTCATTTGGAAAAATCTTTGAGAAAACACCAGGTGTCATTTTGCTTTCAGATGTTTTTTTTATGCTGTCAGAGCTCTTTTCTGCCATGCAGTCATGTTATTTTTTCAGATGAGAGGATAGGCAGCATTTATCTTGCCCACCCCTCCTGAAATGCAAGCGGCACAGACCCATCTATCTGCTCAGCCAGAGCACCAGCGCTGCTGCTTTATTTATTTTGGGAACATTCGTTCCATCCCTCAAATTTAGCTCGTCTGGGAGAGAATCCTACCAGGGAAAAAATGCTTCATTCAGATAGACGAGGACGATTTTGCAGTGCCCATTTGCACAGATGTCATTTCTCATCAGTTAATTGGGGACAATGTTGGGATGGCTTCGTATTGACGGTAAGAAATAACGACAGCCTAACAAAAGGAGGTGACAAACCGCATCGTGTACCAATTAGCACATCTCACCCTGCTGCTGTTTGAGGGGGATGAAAGGCAGATCCACTTTGAAATGAGCCATTTTGGTGTGGGGAAGTTATTGGAAAGATGATTTTTCCACCCTCTGAAGCAGTAACTGAGGCTTGGAAATGCCTGTAATGAGGCCTCACAGGGAACACTTCCTTCTTAAACCTTATTTTCACGTAGGGCCTGGGCATTCCATGCTCCTTTTCCCTTTGGAGACCCAATGAGGCTGCAGGGAGTCGGGAGCAGAGGAGGGCTGCTCTGCCAGGCACTTCATCACTGATGAAATCAGGATTTATGGGAGTGCCAGGCCCTGTCTGTCTTAAATCTTGGCCTAAACAAATTGGGAAGGCAAAGTAGAGCTGCTGAGGATGAGAGTGACAAACGGCCTGGCTCGGGGTGGGCAGGAATTCATGAAATCAACTGAGGAGGGAGGAAGAGATTTCTGTACAAAGAGAGCTATCAGTCCCTCGCTCCCCAAACACCTCCTTTGTGCGTGGGGTTGTTCTGTTTCAGCTCAAAGAGCCAATAAACAGAGAATTGGAGGCAAGAGAACAGACCCCAGCCAGGCAGCTGAGTGGGTGTTCAGGGCTATAAATGAAGCTGAAAGCTCGTGCACGATATTTATATCACAGCACTGAATCACAGAATCACCGTCTGCACTTGATTGCTTTGGCAATCAACAATTCACTTCTGAAAATACCCAGACAGACACAAATCTGCTCTGGCAAATAGCCGTGGGCAGAACTGCCCAGAGTGATTTCAGCTGAAGGAGATCTGACCTGTGAGCTCCTTGGTGACGCTCCGTGTCTTTGGGGAGGCAAAGATTTGGAGCATCCCCAAAGCAGAGCTAAACTGGCACAGGCAAGGCAGCAAAGAGACTTTTGCTCAGGTAACTTCCTTGAGTTAGCAGGAAGGTACTGAACCAAGCTCTCATCACTGCTCCCAATTAAATCAGTAATTCCAACTCTTTTATCAAGGATGGGAACTGGAACCACTCTGGCTGAATGATGAAGAGGCCGAGGGGCAGCGAGTGACGGATCTGAGCGCGGCTGGGCGGGTGACTGCGCCCAGGCCGTCTACAGGGAGCACAGCAGCACCTTATTCCTTGGCCTCCCAGCTCCTTCCCATCTCCTGGGCTTCCTGCAGGAGATCCACAGGGCAAACTCCTGGGTTTGAGCTCACTGGCTCTGCCTCACCCCAGCTCTGAGCCCTCCCTCGTCCTGCAGGGAAAGGGCTCCTCTGTTTCCTTCACAGCTTTGCCATCCGGATGATAAAGTGGGAGCTACTTAGGGAGGCACTGGGACAACGTGTTGCAGTATGGATCAAAAAAAGGTTTCCAAGAAAAAATTAGGGATAAAAATAGTCAAAATCATTCAGGTTACCATGCAGGGATTCTCCAAGTGGAAGGGGCTTAAAAGCCAGTAAAGCAACACAGGAAAAAACCCATGAAATTTAGTCAAGTTTCCCCATAAACCAAAGGGGGCAGGTGCTCATCTTTGTCCGGGTTAATCAAGATCATGAAAAGAAATAATTTTTAAAAATAAACCAAGCATGCAGCTACATTTCAGCCCCATTTGCTGCTCTCACAGCCAGCAGAGGATGCACAGAACTTTCCTTTCTGCACCGGCTTCAGCTAAACCTCCCCAACCAAGCTCATTTCCACCTTCCAAAGGAGAGAACAGCCACAGACAATTCATTTTTTATATTTATCTTTTTATAAGCATCGTGCTATAATATTAACTACATTAGAGATCCTTCTTTCCCGGATTTGGGGTTGATCCAACAATATTTCTGCTGCTACCTGTGCGCACATCCTGTCCAGGTGCCCAATATTACTGTGCAAACAAGCAATATCCTAAAAGATGGGTAACTCTTCCCATGTAAAAATATCCCCCCTCTATTCCCGTTTGCAGAGCTGCACATCAGTTTGGAAGTTATCTCAGTTAATTTGTACTATAACTGCGCTGGTTTCACCATTTTATTTCCTGAAAAAGGAATAAAAATTGAATTTCCTATCATAAGGCCTTTCCTATCTAAAATTGATTTCAGTGAAATGGTCTCTTTATGAATTCTGTGCTTGTGTAAATGTCCTTCCAGCGTGGTGAGAGGAACCTCATGGCCCAGATCCCAAGGTTCTTAATTACATCTTCGTTCAGGCAAACACCACTGGGATCAAAGAAGCTCTGCCTAAGTGAAGGACCTTGGGGTTCATCCCAGGAGAGCAAACACTGCTCGAGCCTCGGAGTAAGCATTGAACTCTTCAGCATTTGGTCTGCTGACATCGATTTCTTTGTACCCAAAGAAATTTTCCTGCAAATCATTGGTAAATAATGAGGAATGGGAACACCCAGAGCTCCTGCCAAGCAGAGCTGTCCCTCCTTTGTGTAGTGGTGGAGTAGCAACACAATAATTGTTGTAGCCCTACAACAGATTGTATTCCACTATTTGTGAGTAGCTGCAGTCATCTCTCATTGATTTTGTTCCCTTCCTCGAGGTACATTCACACTTAATCTGCACAACTTGATCTTTCCAACAGGAAATAAAACCACGGAGCCCCCACCTCCCCTCTAACACGCCGCTGTCATATTGATTTTGAGTCCCTGAGTCTGCAGCAGGGGAAGGGGGAAAGGCAGATCTGCAGAAGCCAAACATTTTATCAACAGGATACACAAAAAAGTAATCAGAAGAGTCAAATCATCCTATCTCAAAACATTCTCACTTCAGGAAAAAAAAAAAAGAAAAACAAATTGAGTGTTTTTTTCATAACGTCCTGGTTGTACTCTGCAAACACCACCAAATTCTCCCTCTCTCCCCAGAGCTGTTTCACAGATACAAAGATTTTTTTTCTGCCTGCCTTTGATCATTTTTAAACCAAAATTTCTTCTGTCAGTTGAAATGGGCTGAGCACTTCCTCACCTGTGGGAAGAGCAGACTTTCACACACCCAAGTTGGTGCCAACAGGAGGGACCCCGGTGTAGATTCCCAAATCAAACACAGCCTTGCAGATGTTGAGGCACCCGAGGAGTTGGGCAGGAATTCATCCCAGTCTCCTCCTCTCCCCCTCTGAAGGTCTCCAATTCTCCACCCTCCAAAATCAGAGACAGATCTTTCAGCTTTGCTGACAAGGATTTCAAAGCAAATTTCATGCAGAGATCAGGTGTATTTTTAAAAGTGTCCTCGAAGGCAAACCTGAATTCCAAAGTATTTTGTTGGAGGAAATGATGGGCTGACTAATCATTGGAAATTGTATGAATGGTAATGATAAATATTTAGAGAACACAGGCTTGGAGCAATCAAAATCTCTCAGTTCTTTGAACACAGAAAATCACTTTGATAGGGAAATGAATGTTTGGGGGATGTTTCATTCTGACTTCTTGTAAATGAAGTGTTGTGCCCTCCCATTTCATAATTACAGCAGTTTCTCATGGAATTAATCAAATTTTCAAAAGGAAATCACACAATAACAAACATTTCCTGTTGAATAAACATTTTCAATCCTTACACATCAAAATACATCTCTTTGGGTGGAAAATCTCAGTGTTGGGTTTGACCCACAAGGGGTGACCCCACCTCCTTTGCCTTTTGCAATCTTGAAGTGATCCCAGATCACCTCCATGAAAGTCAGGGATAAAACCTCTCCCAGCCTGTGAAATCTTTGTTGTTTCTTCTACGATTTCCCTCAAACTGTTGTGCACATCTGCAGCAAGTAACTGAATCCACCTTTCCTTCTGCAGCTCTCCCTCAGCACATCCCCTGAGCTCTGCAGAAATATTCTGATTAAACCCGAAAAAACCCAGCCAGACAAAGCTCTGTGCTCTCAGAGAGACACAGAGGAAAGGGTTTGTTTGTTAGTTTTAAGCTCCATGTAAATTTATACAGAGGGATTATATCCGAGAGTCTTAAACCCCTGAATTCTAATGAAGGCCAACCGTACTTCGTGGGAAAATTAAGACATCAAAAGCTGCCATTTCAGGAGCAGATTTGTAAACATTTTTGATGGTTTCATTAAAAACTGCATAAAATAGCATGGAGAATGAGCAAGGAAATATTTACCAAAATATCCAATATACGATGTTTCCATGAGCATTAATCCATGTCAAACAGAGCCCTTAATTACATAAAAGCAACATATTCAGGCAACCTCGGTGTCATAAATATTTCAAATATTACCTCAGTCTGCTAATGCTGTTATCCTAAAAGGCTGACAATGAAAGCACAGGCCACATTATTACAGAGAAAATTAAAATAATATCATTTCTGTGTGGTTTTACTGCTTCTGAGGAAGCCTCTAGTGTTTGCAGTAATTCAGCTCTATTCCCCCAGCTCTGATTTCATTCTTGACCTTCTTTCCCATTTTTTTTTGAGATGTTAATAGAGAGGAATTCACGTTGAAGCCACGTGTGTGGGATCAAGGGAGATGGATGGGGAAGGGAGTTGGAAAGGGAAACTCCAGGAACACCATCCCTCAGTCCATCCCTCAGTGCCACAGGGGGTTGTCTCCTCCCTAGGAAAAGGCAGAATTCCCATTAAAACTCTCCAGTTCCTTTGTGGCAGAAGCAGGGACCCAGCTGAGCAGAGAACCACGCAGGGTCGTTCTGCAAGGAACCCTCTGCTCCCAACCTCATCCAGAGGGGAAATCCAGCAGCCAGGGATGGCCAGAATTTATATAAAGATGGGAGGTCTTTCCCAACCCTAATGATTCTGGGATTCAGGGATCCTATAATCCCAAAGTTCCAATTAACAGCAAGTACATCACGTTTTTCTCTCAGAACACACGTTCTCTGTCTTTCCTGAGCACGTGGCTGTTCTTTGATCCTCGAGCTGCCTCAGTGGCCCAGACCCAACACCCTGAGAAGGAAGAGCTGGTTCTGGGGACAGAAGTGACCTCTGTCACTGAACGCCACGTGGTCCCCTCCAGAGAGTCTCAGCTTTACTTGTTTGCCTTGAATTCACATCCATTAATCCCCAGAAGTGATCTGTGGTTCAGCTGTGCCACCAGAGCTCTGAGCCCGGAGTTTGCTGCCCTTTCTTTAGGGAAATAACTCGATCAGGACTGTTGGACAAGGCACATCCATCACTTTGGCTTCCCCAAGCAGAGCCTGCCCGAGTAACCCGGTGTGAGGGGACCGCAGGGAGGGTCGTGATGGGAACTGGAGCAGCAGGATCCGTGCCTGCTGTGCTGGGAGCCTCCAGCCAGGAAATCCAACAAGTTCCTGGCAGCTGCCTGCCCTCTGAGGGGCTGGGAGGGACCAGTCCTGGGTTATCTTCTCTCCTTGCTCCCTTCTAAGTGATTGCAATCAGAGTTTGGAGCTCCTCGAGCTCACCCTCCCTGCAATTTGTACAAGTGAGGCTGGGGGTGGCATTTCAAGGGGAGCTCGCTCTCCAATTTTCCTTTATTCTTATTTTTAATTCCTGTTTTCCTTTATTCTGCATCATCTCCCCCCACAATTTGGGCACCACAGTTCCCACAGCCTCCCCTCCACCGCTGCTGCACCAGGGATGGTTTTCCCGGCGGATTTCTGAGCCAAGTGCCAGGGAAATGTTGTGCCCAGGAATTCTCAGAGCTGCAAACACCTGACAGCTTTCCTCACAGTGCCCTCTCTGCTCCCCAGCACGGCCACAGGAGCTGAGCTGATCCCTCGTGGAGCGGCTGGGAGGATGCAGACACCCACAGCCACCACCCAACAGCGCTGGGGAAAGCTGTCGTGCAGCTTCTAACCCGACATTTGTGAGATTAATAGAAAAAAAGGATAAATGCTCTTTTTGGCAGGGTTCAAACTGAGGGGTGTTGCCAAATCCTAAAAGTGCTGGCACTAAAATTTGCTCCCCAAATGGGGCTGCTGCAGATTTCAGGGGTCAGGATCCCATCCATGTACAAAATATATTCTGAAAAAAAAAACAACCAACCCCAAGAATATTTTATTCCAGCTGCTGCAATCTTCACTCACCTTTTCTTCCTTTTCAGCCCATAAACAAGGGGATTTTGACCTTTGCTGTTACAATAAATTTACACCCTTATGTACTTGCTCGAGCTGCTCGTGCACTGAATTTCTCCTCTGGCACTTGTTTGAACATCACCAAAAATATAAAGAATAAATGTCTTTTTTTCCTCATGGCTGGCAAGGGTAGAAATGAGAGTCTTGAAAACCCCAAACTGAACAAGAAAACCTAGGAAATGGCACTGTTGTAGTGCTGAACCATCAAATAACAACTGTGGGAAGGCCGGGAGGGAAGAATGGCAGCTCTTTATTGCCTGGGTGAAGTCACTCCTCTGTTAATATTCTGCTCTGTGTTATTTAACCTCTCCTAAATGGCAGCTGAGCTTCCCACATTGCTCTCCCGTGCTGGCAGAAGGAAAGGCAATGAAACGCTGCTTTATGCCAGCCATAAAGAAAAAGGATGTTTGTTTACGTGGTCATAACCCATGCAGACCTTAAAACCCTGTCCTGCAAACACAACTCTCAGTGCTTGAGTGGTTCCACTGGTTTTAATTTCAGAGCTGAAAAGCAAAAGCTGAATGCCATTGATGTTGGGAGAATGTCCCTTGGACACAAGGAGGGCAAAATCTGACTTAAATAAACACTAAATTCTGCATGAATCCAGAAGAGATCTTAAAAATTAACCAAAAAAAAAAAAGAGACAGAAAGGCCTTTTCAAAGCAGCACAATTTCCCTCTCTTCCCCAGGTTAATTCAGAGGATTGCCTGGGCTTTCACCCACTGTGTGCAAACAGCTCCACACACTCGAGGAAATGGAGTTATTTCCTCAGAGCACTCAGATCTGGGAGTTCTGGCACCAAGGTTTCAGCTCTGATTGAGGGTTAACACCACACACAGCACTTACAGCAACCTCTGGACTAAAAGAAAGGAGTTTATTTGGGCTTTTTTTCCCCTCCAGTCATTCTCACTTAGGACTCACATCCAGCTCTACCTGGTTCGAAGCATCTGTGCCCTGCCCACAGCCCCTGCAGGGATTCATCCAAGGAAACCTCTTTCTTCCACTCCCCACAGAAGGAAGAGAGAAATGGAGTATATGAAGCTTTTCCTTAACTATTTACTAAAATCCTAAGTGAGATTTTTCATTAGAGGAAGGCTCATTAGAAAAGAAATTAAAATTAAAAATTGAAATTAAAAATTAAATTTAAAAGAAAAAAAGATAAAACCCACCCTATAATCTCCTAAGAATTTTGGTGCCATTACTACTCTGAAAACGTTTCTTGTTGCATTCTTCACCAGCTAAAGAAAATAACACCCTCAGTTATGTCAAACAGATCGTGAAATCCTCCCAGAGCGAGCTTTGCTGCAGTTCCTTTTAACAATGAAATGTCATTTTGGCAGGGGAATCACTCCTCTCCTGAAATGTCTCTTTTTTTGGAATGATAAACACTCCCAAGACTTCGGGAACAATGAGAGAGCAAAGGCTTGTTTGAATCTCATTGTCTCACACTTCACCCACTCGGAATTAAAAAGAGAAGCCACAGTTTCATTATAAAAGTGTTTGCATTTGAGCACAGTTCCTTCCTTTTCTGCACCAGAGAGAAAAGGGTGAGGGATCTGGGCATCAAGTACAGAAAAGAGTAAAAAAATTGGATTTTACTTGGGTGAAATGTCACAAACACACACTGAGGTGACTTCTGAGGCTTATCCAGCACCTCTGCACAGCCCATGGGAGACGTCGATAGGAAGAAAAGAGAAAATAAGAATTGAACAAGTTCCAGTTCTTTAAAAGATACTGTTCAAATATTCCAATAGAAAACAATGCAACTCCTTGTGAGATAGAGCAAATCGTGGTAATTTCCCCCGGCTGGTTAATTACGTGTGTGTGAGACTGCAGAAGAGAACATCAAAATGAAGTTTTAATTAAAGCTACGAGGCAGATGATGATATTCATTGATAGAAATTGATAATTAAATAATGCTGTAATTATTATTAATTGCTTCCCTGGCTGTTCTTCTCCATCTGATCATTTTATTGAGCTCTTCAGAATCTGTTTTTTCCCTTTAGTCTGTCTGCTCATCTTTGAAGCCTTTCTGATGTCACTCCTTCTTCAGCAAAACTCAGGAGCAAAACTCATCCTTAATAAAAAACCAATGAAGCAAAATTTAATTAAATTTCCCTGGTATCAACAGCATTAAAATTGAAATGAAATTTCACATTCAAATCACCAGTTTAACAAAGCCCATGTGCAAGTTGGAACTTGGACACCGAAAATCCTTCAGACTATTCCTGTTGGAAGCAGCAAGGGAATGGTGGAATAAATCAAGGAATGGATGAGAGTGGGATAGAAACAGAAACTTGTGGTGTTTTGGAAAAAATAAGGGTTATTTATAATTTTATCAATGGGTTTCTGAAGACTTTAATTCTGTTTGCTGAGGTTATTTCTGAATCTTATGAACCTGAAGTTTAAGTAGCAACGTCCCTCAGTGCATGATATTGTGCTGATAAAAATGTAAATTAATAAATGTATGATAAAAGCTTAAATTAAAACCTAAACTGCTAAATTAAACGCATGCACTGCCTCATTTACCACACCAATGCCTACGAGACAAGGACATCTATGAAGAGGAAAAGTGGAAGCCAAAGAATTTTTGCAAGAGAATGATTCTTGGATCCAAATCAAACCCAGAATCAGCACTAAATACACACAGGAGAATCTGGAGAACCCAGAGGAGCAGTTCAGGCTAAACTTTGTAATTATGTACAGAAAAAAGAATTCCTGACAGGCCCATCTTTCTGTGTTCATTCCCTCTTTTACACAGGAATAATCCCACAGATCTATTGATCATGGTGTACCCATAAAAACAGAATATTGGCTGGAATCTGCACTGTTTCTCGTCCCCAAAACAAAACCAAACCCAAGTGAGAGGTAAGAGAGGTTTTACCCACGAGCTCCCAATATATTTTTCACCTCATGAAAACACTTTCCTGGGCTTACAAGGCAGGAAAACCACTCTGTGTTTTACGTGGAGCAGTTTCCTCCTTCACAAAATTAGCAGCAGATTTCATGTCTTTTTGCATGCTTTTGTCTTCATTTCCCAGTGCAACGCGTTTCTGAGTCTCCGTTTCTGAGTGCATTTTTACCACAAGTGGGCAGGAATATATTTTCATTAATTAAACAATAAATCTTTAAAATTCTTCTTTAATTTCTTTTCCCAGCGTTAAAAGCATGACTCTGGCTGGGATGCGACTTTAAATTTCAGAAGTGCGAATAACAAAAGGAAACTATACCTTTGCATCCCATTTCCAACCGTGCCAGCTGTTCTCACTTCAGCAAATCGTTCAGAGAACTACAAAGAACATCTGTTTGCCATTGTTCCCTGCACCCTCCGATGATGCAGACACTCAGCATGACAATATTGGGGGTGAAAGTGAGGCACCGTGAAATATTCATGAGCTCAGCTCTGCGTTTATCACAGAAATCTGAATTATGTGGGGGCTTTGGTGTGTTCCCTCCCGGGTGGGGGGAGAGTTTGGCTTGTGCTGAGAGCCAGTCGCATAAATAGCATGGACAGATGGGAAGATTAAAAGTTTGCTTGCTGAAACTATTAAAAATCATATAAAATAACTATGTTAGGGTAATATCCAACACAGTGATCAGAGCAAAACAGAGGAACACTAAATAGGGTTTCAGCTGGAGAATTCAGCTGTAGAAACACTTCACCCATCTGGGTAATATCTGTGGATTTCTGTGGTGTCCGTTCACAGGACCTTGCTCAGACTTTGAAACCCAAGATATAAAAATGTGGAACCTGTGAGTTATTCACAGAGGAGGTGCTCAGCAGAAGTCCCCGCACTTAAACCAGTTGACTGCACACAGTAATTTTTTAATCTCATCACCAGAGCAGATAAAACGCATAAAATCACCCCTATATTCTGTCATTTTCTTTGCCTCTCAGCAAAGAAATCACTCTGTGCTGCAGCTTTGGGTCATTCCAGCTGAAATGGTGCCAGACAGCACCACTGACAATTCATCTGCAAAAGGTGTCCCTTGCTGTGTCTCAGGTTAATTTCGAGAGGAGGGGGGTTCATTAGGGCTCAGTGTTCATTAAGTTTTGCTTCTGACTTGGGTGCTTGGCAAAATTCGGAATTTATCTGCCCAAAGCACGGCTCTGGGGTTGCTCACAGGTTCCCAGAGTCCCAGACCCCAGGGGCAGGAGGTGCAGAGGGACCCCAGGCAGGGGGAAGGGCTCTTCCCTGAAAATCCCCGGGACCTTAACGGGGAGAAAGGAGAATGGGACACATTTCCTACTGGCCATCCCCTGAAACATCAGCTTCCTTCTGCTTTCAGCACGCAGGAAGGGATTCCCTCTCATGTCCCTCTCAGAAGAGCTGCCAAGGCTTGGTCCCACCAGCACCAGATCTTTCTCCCAAAGCCCTCAACAACCCAACTCTGGTTTCCATATCACATTCTTGGCAGCTTCTTGACTTTTTCCCACCAAGGCAAGGCAAGGTTTGACTTGCTAGATATGAAAAAAAACCCCAAACAAAACAAAAAACCCACAAAAATAAAAACCACCTGAAAAATACAAGCACCAAGGAGAGAAATCAGAAGAGCACATGATGCAAATCATTTCTTTCAAAGAAAAATGTGCCTTTCTTAAAACGAGACATTTCTGCCCCATAAATCAGCTGAGGAGTGGCAGCTGAAGCCTGGTTTAGTGGCAAGTTTACATGACAACCACAGTTAATGGCTTGGAAGAAAGGAACTGAGCTCAGCAGAACTTTCTGAGGGACTCAATCAAATCCAGCATTTGCTACCAAGTATTTTCAGGCAGGTGAAGTTGAAAAACAAAAGCGAAAAAATCATAATTTGAGGCACTTGAGGGATTTCCCACAGCTCCAGCACAGCACAGAAAGCACACACAGGTCTCAAGCTGCAGCCCAAATTTAGTCCCCCAAAGAGGAGCAAAGGGACTGTCACTAAATTAGTCCCCACTTAGGTAAAGTGGCTGCAGAGCGGTGGCTGTGATAAGGAATGGAATATGCTGATATGCATCTCCCTCTGCCTCTGTGCCCCTTCTTCTCCTGCTTTCTATCTTTCTCCAGCTAATTCTCTCTCTCAACCAGCCTGGCAGAGCTGATCAATTTTTGATAGGTGGTCATTTTCCCATCCAGCTGGTTTCCTTTCCCCAAGAGATAATTACTTTTCAGCAGAATGAATTTTCCCCCCATGAAAGCGATGAGAGTTTCCTCTGAAAATATTCCAATTTTTTCCATAACAAACTTTCTATGTGTATGAAAAAAACCTGCCTGGTCCAGATCTTCAAGGTTTTCAAATATGAAAATTAACATCCCTTATATTAATATTAATTTCTTCAGTGGAAAGATCGGGCTCAAATTTTGCACCAGCTGCCTTGCAATATATAGATTTTTTTTTTTTTTTTTTTTTTTTTTTTCTTCAGAGAAAATCTGAAATTTGTTTCTGGGCACTGCCATAGAAGTTTTTCTGAGAGAAGACACAAAAATGTCTGTGATTTGTCATTATAATTTGTATGGAAGTAACTCTGAGAGCCCAGATGCTGACACAGTGCCCATGAATCATGATCTTCCTTATCCTGGAGGGGTTTTAATGAAAGAAATAATAACATTCCAGGGTGCAGGGTAGAAATTTAAGGGTTTTAGCAAGCAATCCCCCAGTTTTTGATTATGGATAAGGATGCACATAATGGTTCTGACCAGCACAGACCTCCCTGGTGCTGCTCATGTGGATGTGGGAGTCTCTTCTGGGAGGATTTGCATGACTAGAACCAGTTGCTGCTTCACAAACCATGCCCAATTCACCTGCAAGTTGATTTATAGGTGCCAAAGAATCCTGCACCTTCAGATCCCTGTATTTGTGACTAATATTTGCCATTCCTAACATCCCAATATGCGAGTGCTTGATGCTGCCAAAATAATTGCATAGAAAGTGTGACATTTGGGGTTTATACACAGAGTTTTGACAGTGCAAAGCTTCAAACTGAACTGGCATCAACACTTTTCAAGTTTCAGGAAGCTGCTGCTTCTTTCTCTACAGCACAAATGTCAAAACTTCATATCCTGAAGTTGTTTAAAAAAAAAAATCCATGAAGGACTGAAAAATTCGGACTTTTAGGCCAACATTAAAGGTTTCTAACTGCACTAATTTTCAGGATTTCAAAGCACCCATCTGATATAAATTTCCCAGCTGATTGCTGTGTGGGTTGGAAAATTTGCCCAGTTCTTGCAGCCTGCACAGGCCTAAAAGCCTCATTTAAGTCCACGATTTAAAATGTCCACTTTTCCCTGAATTTCAGTATTGAACGGAGTGGACAAAAGAAAAATCTGGGAAGTGGAAATGAGGGAGGTTTTTAAGTGACAATCTACACTTATGAGGGAAAAAAACCCCACATCTGGAACTCCAGCTCTGGACTTACAAGAGATGATGACATTTGTTACCTACTAAGGGAATCACAAGCATTTTTTGTCATCAGTCCACGCCTCTCTTCCCTTTTCTCTTTCAGTATTTCTCAGAAACCATCTCCAGTATCACCTGTGATGAGGCAGAGGAACCCAAATCCTCCCAGTTTGCAGAATTATTGCTGCCAGTTGAGTCCCTCTGCCAATCACAGATATGAAAACTCCTTCTCCCTTCATGCCCCTCCTTCAGGCATCTCTGGATGTTCTTGTTTTCACTCTGGGCTGCTGCAAGATGAGAGGAGTTTTTCCTCCACAGCCAGGGAAGTGCAGAAAGTGACATCCCAGGAGAGAGAGACAAAGTGGGAGAATATTGGACACAGGCTTGGATAAATTTCCTGTTTTCCAAGTCGGGAACCACCTCGATTTATGCACATTAAACTCAAAACATGACAATCCTTTGCCCATCCCATCCCCAAGGGTGATCAGATCTCCAGAGGAGGCAGATGCTGGATTGTCTGCCCTGTATGTCCCATCTCCAGCTGTGAAGGGAGGGCTCCTTCTTGAACTGAGATTTTTAATATTCCTTCTGAAGCCTTTATTCCCCACAGTTACAGCTCCTGACAGGCCCGTTATCCATTGATTTGTCCCTGTTTTTGCCTTCAGCGTGTTCCTGAGTCAGTCAGCTCCCCAGTCTAATCACTCTCCGTGTGACAGAGCACTCCTCCAAGGCACTCCTGGAGGATTTTTAGACAACCCTCGCTGGCAGGTGACTTTATACACTCCCAGACAATCAGTCATACGAGGGACAGAGTCTGAGCATGCAAAACTACTCAGAAAATGAGAGGCTGGCCTATAAATACCTGGCCTGTGTTACTTTTTGCATCCGTCCTATCCTGCTGGATTTTGGTTAACCCTCAGCTTCACCCTTTTCTCTATATATTTATGGCATCCTTTAGAATTTTATTTCACTCTCCCTCCCCACAAAACAGCTGCTATTTAATTGATAAGTAGTCTCTGCCCCTTGCAGAAAGCTTCTTTCCCAGACAAGGGGTTAATTGGGGAGATCTGTACCCAACATTTCCCTCAGCCTGTTGTACATTACAGCAATTAACCCTGGGCCCAGGACAGCAGATATGAGCAATTTGTTCTCACATTTCAACTCAAAGTCTTTCTCCTGACTGTCTGCCAAGCTTTGAGGATCGTGCCTTGAACCCTAGAAGGGAGAATAACTGTTTCCTAGAAATCATATTTGTACACATAGTTCTTAACTTTTTGAAACCAAATGCTGCTCTGCACACCCGAGACGAGTCTGGAAACCAGAGGTGAACCGAGAAGATCAAGGATGTTGCTACTGGCCCTGCAGGAGGGGGGAATTGGACAGATATAAGTCCAAAGGCATCAGGATGGGGAATAAAACCACTGGGAAGCCCTGTCTGATGTGAGATCAGCTCCACACCCACGCCCAGAGCAGCAGACTCTGGTTTGATGTAAATTTCCCAGCTGATTGCTGAGAAAGGTGGAAAATTTGCCCAGTTCTTGCAGCCTGCACAGGCCTAAAGGCCTGACTTGGCCCTGTGCTTAAAATGTCCCCCTCGTCAAGTCACACACCTCTCATCCCATCGTCTCTGCCATACACAACTTAATTCCTGCATGGAAATATGGGAAGCACACTGCACACAGGGAGGGGGGAAAGGAAACAGGAAAGAAGCCTCTACAACCAAAATCTTCCGGGCAGATGGTTTTTAAATTGTGAGAAATTAACCTCAACCCCCACAGGAATCTGGTTGCAAATTTCCAGGAACTTTTGCTGCAATTAGGAGTAGACACAGAGCACAAACAGCTTAAGGAAAAGACAAAACATTGCCTGGAGGACAAAAAATGTGGGGGAAAATTCTATCCAAGGCAGGCTTGGAGGAGGAGGTGACCCTGGTGTCGTGGCTGGAATGGTCCAGCCCTGGGACACATCTCCAGGAGAAAATCCTGCTGCAAGTGCCACTGGAGAGAACTGGGGGAATTCTGTCTCCTGGCATGCAGAGATGGAACAGAACGTGGGAGAAAATGCCTCCCTTTTTTTTACAGTATTAATTTGGGATACTCAGCTGAAGCAAGAGCAGACAGACTTGTGCTGTTCCAAAATTGGCCTGGGGGATTTTAACACTCCTTGCACAAACCCTGCAGGCCTCCATTTCACTGAAATGTTCTCCACCCTGTCCGACAGATGCTGGGTTTTGGAGGAATCAGTGCAGTACTCAGAAAAACACCAAAAAACCCAACAAAAAAAAATCCCATTGCTTTCGTAAATCTATTATTCAGAAGCACATTTGTTAAATTATCAATTCATCTCCCTCACAAAATTAACAGCTTTAAAATCCTTGCTCAACTACTTATTTAAAAATACCACAGAAGTCCAGCTAATCCATTATTTGATGATAATTATTGCACTAGCTGGAGATGAAAGCAGCAAAAGAAAGGCACAGACCCTTTGACAGCTTAATTCTCGTGTCTCAGTATCATCCTCAATCCAGAGATACTAAAGTAAGTTAGAGCTCAATGTGAATTCTTATCATATTCAGACATTTTTTAAAAGAAAACAACTCTTATCATCAGCCAGCTCTCCAGAAAAAACTGCTCAGTGGCTTTTGAAAGGGTGGATTATAAAAGGGGTTTGTTTTTAGGATCAGAAAAAAGAAAAAACCAATTTTTTTAGGGTAATTGTTACAGTCATCTTAGATTTCTTGTCAGGTGAGACTAATTCCAAAAGGCAAATATTTATCAATCTCTGCTGCAGCCTCTGGCTGCTTTAATTTGTTTAGATGAGACCAAAAGAAGACAGAAATAAGAATTAAAGGCAGTTTATACTCTAAACAAATGGAGCAAATTTCAAACATATTGCACCAGAGTTTATAGCTGGATGTTTTAAAATGAGTCTTCATATTATTAAAAATTATTCTTCAGATTATTTCCCCTCATATTAATTTGAAATATATGCCTGAAATTCCCAATTAGAAACTTTAAATCCAGCCCCTACTCTGAGCAGCCTTTCTCAGCCTGGATTCTGAAGGTCACTTAAGCATTTGCCTCAAGAAATAAAACAACAAAATGCATAATCCTGAAACTGTGAACTGAGTTAGAAGGATCTGTGTGCTGAAGTTGAGCTGAAAGCTTCAGCACAACAGGAGGAGGAGGCACAAACAATTCACTGTTTGTTCCACCCTCCCCTGTCCTGGTAAATTTAGGGATTGGCTCTGGGTAAGGAGCCCATAAATATTTCCTGTATCTTCACACCTCCTTAACAAGCCCAGATAAGTATTTTCTAAGAATTTTTGTAATATTTTCTATTTATTTTGCAGTCTCTCTGCTTTTTAAAAGAAGGTTTACCCAGGTTCAGCAGTGAATCCCGTGGTAAAGAGCCTGAAGAATCAAGGATCTGATTCCCAGACCCATCCTTCTCCACCATCCCACAACCCTCAACTCCTCTGCCTTTGCCACGTTGAATTGAAACTGGAATAGTTCCAGGGAGGCATCCAAGGCACCTGAAGTCATTTAAACTTTTTATCAGAAACCAAAGGAAGATGCTGTAACTCCCCTTGGAAGCTTCACAGAACCTTTAACCCCGGGGTGGTGGTTGCAGTGCTGAGGAAGTGATTCCCAATGAATAATTTATCCAACGACTTGAATTTGGTTTCTTCCTTTTGCAATATCTATAATCAGACTGGGATTTTCTCTCATCCCTTTGTTCCTTAGAACTGTTCCACAAATTAATTTAGCAGCTGCTGACAGTTTGCTGTAGCCCCAATTATCTGATTATCACGGGAGAGCCGGAGTTGTTTTGACAGTGGGAGTTTGGAAAAAAGGTGGAATTTGGAAAGGTGAGGCCCAGGCAGCTGCAGCCACCTCAGCAGAACACAGAGGTGGAACTCAGAGATGGCACCAAGGCTTTTCTCTTCAAATTAGTATCGTCTGTATAAAAGAAAAACACAATTCAATTCTAGAAAAGATATTTTCTAGTTTTTCTGCACAAGACTTTACAGCTGCGCCTCCTGCAGCTGCTCCAGAGGCCAAAGCCACCTCCAAAACTCTCCCAGATTTTGTTCCAGCATCAACTCCTGAACGTGGCTCTAGGAGGGGCTTTCCTGCATCAGCCCCAGATGGGTTTGGGCTCTCCCAGCACCATTCCCAGAGGAACTGCAGAGGCAGCAGAGGAAAAGCCAGGAATCTCCGGCAGCACCAAGGGAAGAGTCCCCAGGCTGCTCCATCCCTGCTTACACCCAGAGCACTCCCTGCCTGACCCTTTCAAGCTGCCTGTTTCTCACACACTTTGCCTTTCAGTCATTTCTATCCAGAAACCCCATTCTGCTGAAATTGTTTTCAAATTCAATAACTCAGTGGAGCTATTTTCAACAGAGGGAACAAACAAGGGAGATGGGAAACACTCTTTCCCTGATTTCTGCACAACTGACAGACCCAACGAGCTTGTTTGACAGAGATTTATTATTTCTGAAGAAAAGCAGCTCAGATAATCCAGAATCATTACCAGCAACACGGAGCAGAACATTCCTTTTTCCTGCAATGACCAAAGAGAGCAGAGCAAGGCATGGAACAAGCTCTGCAATTCTCAAAATCCTTCCCAGGACTAACAATTTCACGGTATTTGGTTCAAAAGCACTGAATTCATGTGTGTTTTTTCTCTGTTTTATTCCCATTTATCCCACTTCTTACCCCACTGAACGACTTGTAACACACTGAAATATCTGGTGTGGAAAACACATTCGTGCAGAACATGGATTTGTTATTAACATGGAAATGTTGTTTGTGGGCTCAGTGGGACAAGGAGTGGCTGCGAAAAACACCAATTAGAAGAGTTCTTGGCTCTTCGGAGTCATCAAAATGATTTTTATTATTTAAGTGTAGAGATCAGCTTTATTCCAAGTCTCAGCCCTGAGCAAGGCAAACCCAGATTCTTCTCTGAGGAAAGTGCAGAAAGGAGAAATCCCTCAATCTAGAAATCTTTCATTCAAAAAATCCTGACCCTCAGTCAGAATATTGCACTGGAAAAGCTGGATGTTGGTGTAGACATCTGCATTTCCAGTCACATTTTTAGCTGAAAAACATTCAGCAGTTTCATGTCCAGAAAATGAAGAGGTACCTTTGACAGTTTAATTCTTTCCCTGGAAGGAGCAGAGAAGATCTCTGGTGGCAGAGAACAGAACAGAGTCGAGTGTTTGTCCTGCTGTTGCCAATTATTGCATGTTCCAAATGACACTGAGGTAATTTCAAATTAATTTCAAATTAATGTCGTTAAATTATTATTATTAATATTAATATTATGATTATTCTCCATGGACAAGCACAGAATTTCCCCATGAATTGTTAAATGGCATTTTTAAGCAGTGCTGGGAGCTCCCATGATCCATCTCAGGCCATCCAGGCACTCTCAGTAATTCATTAAGATAAACTTTAGTGCTAATTCTGATCTGCAGCTCCCCCCCCATTAATCAGGTTCTGGATGCTCCAGAGATTTTGTGATTCTGCTCTGATTGCAAAATCAATATCAGTGCTGCCTCTCTGTCAAAACTGGGATGGATCTGATCAATATCAAAGCATGATATTTTATAAAATAGAAATAGTAAGTATTTCATCAACAAATCACTCCCTGCACCATGCTATAGAAAAAGAGGATTTCCATGGAAAATTGTGGCTTTTAACAAAGAGAAAAATTTGGGTCTTTCTGAGCAAATCTGCAAAATCTTGTGGGGCAGGACATGGACAGGAGTAAAGGAGCACCTTGTGATGGGCCTGGGAGCCCAAAGCTCTCTGAGATTTAGAGGTTTTTTTGTGGTGGAATGGCTCATATAAAGCCAAAAAATTCAATTACAGATTAAACAGCCCATAAGTGAATAGAAAAGAAGTATTCTGTTAATTCTTTGTTTTAATGCTAGCCTCAGAGTTCAATTTTGGTAGTTAATAGAGTAGAATAAATAGAAGTTTTTTATCAATACCCATTAAGAGAAGCAGACACTTTCTAGGAATCAACTCTACTGGTTCATTTTCCATTAATTCATGTGCTGTGTATTTTCTCTGTGCATAAAATGCAGAAACCTCTTCAGCCATCGGTACAAGGGCTATAAATATATATATTTTATATTTTTTCTCTCATGCCAGCACTCTCCAGATAAACACCTAACTGACTGACAGTTAGTAGGTGTCACCTTCTAATTTAAACCCCAATTTTAATTTACCCATCACATTGTTGAAGAAAAGTATTACCTTTCATTCACTAATTACACTTAATTGGCTGGAAGATTTAACTGCTACATTGGCTCCAAACATTTCAAGCTGTGCAGGATGTCTGAGCCTCCTCAAAGGGCTGAGAGGGTTTGAGCCTCCTCCTGGATTTAGAGAATAAAAACCAGAATTTTCCATCTTTTTGCCTTAAAGTTGATGTAAACAAATGGCTCCACAAGCAGGAAGGAGGAATAATTAAGATTTTTTTTTTTAATGAATCACTGCATATCTGGCAGGAGAGTGAGAAATTTGAAATTTTCTGTGAGCAAAGAGCAGGAACAGCTGCCAGGAAAGTGCCTCAGGGCAGCGTGTCCTGATCCTGATCCACGGCGTCACCGGGTGTTCCGTAGGTGAAACAAAACCAATGGAATTATTCAGGTGTTTGCCACAATCCAGGGCTGTGATGGTGATGCTCACACACACAAATCAAGATTCCTGTTCTCCTTTCACCCCAAAATTTCATTTTCCCTGGCAGTGCCACCTTTTGGTGTTTAACTCAGCACCTTCTCCTCCCTGACCCAGCCCACCTCTGCTCCAGGGCATCCAACCTTCTGCTCCACCTGCTCAAAGCTTTCCAGGCCTGAGCTCTCCCTAGGAACCCAATATTTGATCAATATCCACCCGCTGCTGCCAGACACATCCCAGGAAGGGAAACCTGGGGTTACTTGGGCAGCAAAGCACCTCCAGTCGTGGGAATCCTCTGCCACAGCACTGGGATTTGCCTTTCCCAGCAGCAGCCTCAGAGCCTGAGGCCTGAGGGATTGTTATTTTTTCTCGGGTTTAGATGAGCTCCAGGAATCAGCTGAGCTGGCCACGGTCACTCTGAGCCTCTGAACTCTATTTATGTGTGTAACAACTAATCCATGGCTTTGTTCTTTCCCCTTCCAAGCCCTGCTTTGAACCCTTCCTCTTGCAGGATTTGGGTTCATGACTTATTCCTTCGGAAGCTCTTTCCTGTTGCGACTTTCTTCAGCCTAAGTTTGGAAAGCACCTTGGAGAATTTGGCCTTCACCATATAAATGAACATTTATTGGTCACAGAGTTCTCTGCAACCCAGCCCAGAGCTCTGAGTGCCATGTCCAGTTTTTCCCTGGACACCTCCAGGGATGGGGATCCCCCACCTCTCTGGGCAGCCCCTCATTCAGATCTGCTCACACAGAAAAGTGGAGAAAACCCCACAAAATGAGTGGCTGCAAAAAACAATACAGGTCGTTTTTTCACTAAAATGAAATATTTGTCATTAAAATAAGAGCAAGCACATCAGGAAGCTGAAGTTAACAGAACCAGCCCAAGTCTGGCTCTGCCTCACAGCTGCTCTCAGGGTGCCAGAGGAGACAAAGGCAGCAGTGACACGAAAGACAGACACAGGAAAGTGTAGGCAAAACAATAGATATTGTTCTGGAGAAGGTAAAGCCTGTGCTGCTGAGACCTGGAGGAAACCTTCTTCAGAAGATGAAAACCTAATGATTTACCTGTGTTGATAAAACATAACCAAGTGGAGAGGGTGCTTCCCACCCCAAAGTTTAGAGGTGGGATTTACACTCCCCCTCAGAGGAGGGTCAGCAAAGGGGGTTAAAGGACAGGAGAAATGACTCTGAAAGGCCCAGGGGTCCCTTCCTTGTCCACAAAACTTCCCAGTGCCCGAGAAGAGAGGCCTTGCTCCCATTTCTTCTTTCCCCACCTCTCTCCATAAAAAAATCCCCCGTCCCAGAGAGGGCTCTGCCTCTCCCACCTGCTCCCCTTCCATGGGGTGCCTCAGCTCAGCAATATTTCAGATAAAACCCACAAAGATTGAGTGCAGGACCAGCTGGACGAGCTGGTGAGTGGGATGCCAGATTTCAGAGGGAACGTGGGGCACAGGGAGGAGGAGGAAGGAAGGAAGGAAGTGCTGCCTCCATCTCTGGTGGCTGGGCTGGGAAAAGTGGGGCAGTGTCTGCCCTTTTTCCAGGGAGGAAATGTAAAACAGAGTTTGGATCACGACAGCCTGGAAACCCTACCAGAAACACTGAGATCAGGAAAAAGTTACAACCCCTCCTAAGCTTCCATAAAATATTGGGAAATCATTTTTCCTTTCTCTTCTGCTCGTGCCAGCAAAACTAAACTGGTGGCTTGTTAATTAGGAGTGTGCCGGCAGAGCGTGGCGTTAGAGATGAACAAAGATTTATTAATAAATCTTTCACTGTCAAACAGCCTTCCCTTTGTCAGGGCAGAGAGAGGCTTTTCTAGCGGAGCAGAAGCTCTTTGTGAGAGCTTGGTTTCACTGCATTTGAAGTTGTGCTCCCGATTTCATTGCAGGCAGACATCATCCAGAAGCTCAGTATCAAACAGAACTCAACTCTTCTGAAAACATTCCAAGGTAAAAGGAGCACAGCTTTGGGCTAGAAAGGAGATTTTTCGTATCACTTCCGAATAGTCTCTTTTTAATTGTTATTATTTTAATGCATCAGGTGCACAGAGATCTCATTCATTTGCTCTTGGAATATGAAAATCAGTAATTTGGGTTCACTAAAGCCTGAAGTGACCCTGTTTTGTGTCCCTCATTTGTTTTCAGCCCATGTGGAGTGCCATTGCTTTGAGCAGGATGATAAAATAATCACCAAATTCACTCCATCATCTGCCCCTGGTGCTCCTTAAAATGGAAACTGGGGAACTCAGAAGTGCCAAAGAAAAATATTCAAATCTTTGGAGAGAAGCCTGATTTTACAGGAAAATCTTTGCATTTAATACACTGAAAACCAAGACTGTTGCTCTGTATGAAAAAGGAGACCCTGAATATTGCCAAGGGCAACAAGTCCTTGTCCAGCCCTTCCAGGCTGGGAGATGGAAAACCAGAATTTGTCTGGGCAGAGACCAACTGTGAAGAGAATTTTGTGTGTTTTGGCTGTCAGGTGGAACTGGACGATCTTTAACATCTCCTACCACCCTGTTTTGTGATTATGAAAATGAGGAAGGTATTTTCATTGTTCTCATGCAGTGATTCTCAATTTGGACTGATCTGAAACAAAGACATCATCACCCAGAAAACACAGCCTGCATTTGGCACACCTCTGCAGTTTTAGCACTTTTCTTACTCACTTTTCCTGAAACCACATTTTTACAAAGTGAGTTTTAAGACTGAGGAGTAACTGGAATATCCCTTACCCATGTCTTAAAACAGGTAAAATTTGCTTTTGCTTTGTGCTAACTCACACAAGAATTTTCCACCAGTCTGAAGTTTTGTTTAGACCCCTTAAGAAACACAATTTCATGCTCAAGCCAGTCAGCTCGACAAGTTCCATTTCGGTTTCCTGCAACACCATCAAGCTGCTCCAGTTTCACTTAAAGGGTTTAAGACCTGAGCCAGTAAAAAAATACGAAACCAGTGAAATTACCCAATTGCCTTTTCCTTCCTTCAGCTCAGAGGAACTGACATTTCCAGCCTGGTTCACTCTCTGGTTGCGTGGGAAAGGGAAAAATTTCCATTTCGAGTTGTCCAGGAGGTCACACTCACTTTAAGCCCTCAGAGTCATTAGCACCGACTCAGCTGTTTGAAAAATCACATCATTTCCCCCCAAATAATTTTGCTTAAAGTGCTCTTTTCCCACTGAAGGGGATGTTTCAAGGAACACTTCAATCTCCGAGACAATTTGCACCTTCAACAACAATTCCAGCTCCAACCATCTGTGCACCAAGACATGGGGATGACAAAACTGGCCAGATTCCAGGTTTTAGAGCTGTTGTTCCCTCCCTGCTTCCTGAAGATCCACCAAACATCAGAACCTTCATTATTCCTAATGCAGGATTTCAATCAGATGCTCTTCTTTTAAATTCATAGCTAATATTTGTTATTTTCCTCTATTTTTCCCCTACCAGACATAAAATACACCCCAGGACCTCCTGCTGAAGGCACTTTGCTTGTCCCCTGAACAGAAAAACCAAAATTAATTCCTCTTCCACACAGCCCTTCCCAAGGCCTCCAATGCTTTTTATGGCCTCAGGATTTGATTTGTGTAGGGAAGAGTTTGTCCTTTTATTAGTCAACAAGGCTGGGCTGACAAATTTGTCTAATGATATTATGTATTTTATATTATATATTTTAACTTGCTGACACCTGCCAATTGAGCAGAGGTCAGGTGGGAAGCTCAAGGATGAACCAGCACTTGTTTCATATTTCATCTTTCAAAGCCAATAACAAATGGCACCTTCTCCCCAGCTGTCTGTCAGCAAAGGGAGAGATGCCTCATAAATAATAAACAGCATTTTCTGTGAAGTTACACTTCTCAGAGAGGAAAATCTAAACAGGAAAATAAAGATTAAATGGTGTTAATTTAAAACAAGCTCAATGAAAATGGGAGAAATGCCTATTCTTTCAGTTATCTCTGTTTGTGATAATTACATTTTAAATGAAATTGCTCAAAAACAGGGAAGAAGAAAGCACTTGGAAGACTAAAAAAAAAAAATCTCAGAGTGATTACAAGTTTATCCCAGTGAAACATCTTCCTTTTTTTTTTAATGGATCGGTACATGAGGGTAGAACAATCCTTTGGTTTTTTCTTAAACACTGACACGGTTGCCAGCATTCCTGTCCCTACCTTAAATGCTCTCTGATTCCATCCAAAATTCAGGCTTTGTTCTCTGTGTGATCCCACTGGCCTGAAAACAGTGCTTCATCCAGAAGTTGTGATTTTCCAGCACATCCTGGAGATTTTTTTTTCCTTTAAATGTCTTCTATTTTTACACCTGAGCCAGTGATGAGTTCTGCATTGCATCCATCTGGCAGCTCATCAAAATGCTTTCTTTGCCGCGCAGGTTTCTGGTGGAATAAAAGCTGCTTGCCTAAAGAGCTTTGTTGCTCGATGAGGAACTCGTTGTCTCTTGCACATTAAACTGATTTCAAGCACTTCCCATGCTTTTGTATGAAAATGAGCTGTGGGATTGCTGCAATTATCTCAGCCAGCATGGGAAGGGTAAATAATATCACACTGGCCTTTCTGCCCCACTGGCTGAGACTTTTTATTCAGGAATATTTCTCGACAAAGAGGTTTTGGGGTTTTTTTGTGTGTTAAATAATCATTTCAACCCCTATCATTCTTCCTAATTATGTTCAGGCTGCAATTAGCTAATTACAAACACCGCACTTGTTGTTTATTAATCAACATCACAGGCGGTGACAGCCCTTGGATCAGACACGGAATGGGATCGGCATTCCATCTGCTTGGGGGCAGGAGAAATTCCTGCTGATGTCCAGCCTGAGCCTCCCCTGGCCCAGCCCGAGGCCGTTCCCTCCTGTCCTGTCCCTGTCCCCTGGGAGCAGAGCCCGACCCCTCTCTGGTGGGACACCAGCAGCAGTTCAGGATTTAGCTGGCAGCTCCCAGAAGAGCTGGCAGAGGATATTCTGACTTTAAAAAGTCACAGAGCCAATGAAAGCACGCAAATCTCCCATTTGGGAGATTCATAAAGCAGAAAAACGCAATATTTCTGTCACTGAGGCTAAAGACAGGAGAAGAGTCCAAAAGAGAGAGTCCCATTTCCAGTGCATTACCTGCCCATGACTCTCTGGAGCCAGCAGCTGAGAAAGCAGCCAGAATATTCATTTTACTTTATTATATTCCAGGAGCTGGAACTCACTGGATTTAGAGCAGTTTGGACACGAAGTCTGCAACTTTTTACTGTACTTTGGGTTCCCTTAGGTACCTGAGCACAGAAATCCCAGCATAACAGGTGCAGGGAAAACACACCTGCTTGATTATGGATTCAAAATCAGAGTTTAGACACAGTTAAACACGTTCTGAAGCTGAAACCTGCTGCATCCCCAGCATCCCAGGGATTTCTTTGATGCACAAAAGCAGAACTGTATATTGAATAAACAAAATGCGGACGAAAGAACCTTGCACCTGGGGTTTAGGCTTGTTTAGGAAAGAGCCAAGACTAAAGAATCTAAAAATTCAATATCCATACCAATGCAGCATTGAAATAAATCCAGCAGCAAATTGATGTACTCCAGTCTTCCACAACCTGTTCTTAGGTGAATAAACACACGAAGGGGAGAATGCAAAACCCTCCAGTGTTCATTAAGGACCATTAGTGCTCCATTAGTTCTGGTGCTATAATCCAGTTCTGATGAGCTGGGTTGGTAAAGAGCCATTGCTAAGTGCTGCTTAAATGCATTAATTCCTTTTCCAGTGCAGCAGTGGCACCTGAGTGCAGGTAGTGGCACCTCCTCAGGTGTTAGAGAGCATAAATTAACTGTGATTTCTTAGCACTCCCTTTTTACCCACCCGTGTTTGCACAGGAATTCTCATTTAGGTATAATACAGTAAAAAAAATAAAAGCTGTTGGAAATTCAGATTGTTCAGCAAAAATCCCCTGTAGGCCAGAACGATGACCAGGTCTAGGTGGACAATATGGGAGTAGGGAAGAGGAACGTGGAGGGGAGGGAAAGACAAAGTTCTGCCCCAGCACTGACATAACCAGGCAAGTTATAAAGCAGTTACATGCAAAATCTCCAGATTTAAGTTC
Source organism: Edolisoma coerulescens (assembly GCA_013397115.1). Lineage (NCBI taxonomy): Eukaryota > Metazoa > Chordata > Aves > Passeriformes > Campephagidae > Edolisoma > Edolisoma coerulescens. Next base: position 876,622 of record VWZW01001136.1, on the reverse strand, counting down.
CATGAGCTACCTGAGGCTTAAGTTCTCCCTGCAGGACAGAAACCTGCAGCAGCCACAACAGAGAATAACGCTGGAAGCCATCTCCACTAACCTTGCAATTTGCCTCCTCATTTATTCTTCCTGATTGTCCCAACTCCCCTGAAGTTCTCACCCTCTCACCAAGGGCTTCGACTTTGGAAAGACAAACCCTCAGGTTTTAGACACGTTCTGTTTGTCAAGCAAATCAGATTTTTCTAAAATAATGAAAATTTGCAGCTTAATCCCAAAACCTAGAGCAAAAATTGGGAATATGCATTGTGTGGACAAGGGCTAAGCGGGTCTCTGCCTTTTTCTGCCATCTCAGTGTGCACATTGGTTGCTTGATTTCAAAACAGCCTTGCTGGAGTGAAAAAATGAATGAATTAAAGTTCTCTGTTTTCTTACTGACCATTTCCCCACAATTTTCATATGTGCACATTCAAGGTCGTTTCAATTAAACACTTCCTGTTATGAGCAGCCAGCGATTCTGCCTTGGAAAATAAGTTTATTTATGGAACAGTTTGATTTCATAACTTATTCAAATTGCTTGGGACATGCTTTCAGAATCACTTGCATGTAATCTAAAGCTTTGGAAATAAAAACATTGCTTTATTGTATCTGACTTAATTCTGAAAATCCCATGATCCCATTTCCTCTGTCACCATGGCAGGATAAAAGAATCCCTGTTGTGAAACGTTCTTTCCTGAGGATGCCATTAAAGTGCAAGTCTGCATTTCATCAAATATTTCTTCATTCGTGTCCCCAGAGTGCAGCACAACTTCTTTGTGTCACTTCGAGTTCCAGGGAACAGAACTTGCAGGGGAAAATGTTCTTCAGGGCTCTTGTCAGCATTAGGGCTGGGAGAAGATCAATGGGATTTGAGCACAATTTGCTAATTGGGGATGAGTAACAAGGATGAACAAAGGGAGACAGATTTAGAGTAGATTGAGGCCTTTGTTAAAATATTGGAGAGTTTGGAGGCAGTTTGGGGAATCAGTCTGAGGAACCAAAGCAAACATTTAGGGGAAAAAAACCCTGCAGCTGTTTGGAGCGATTTAATTTTCTGAACAGAAATACTCAAGGCAAGATCCCAAACCAGGCACCTCAGTAAAATTAAATGGCAAGTGAACACATTGGGATACCCCAGACTGCAGTCGTGTTTCAGACCAGGATTCTCCACATTTTATTGAGGGGGACTACAAATCCTTGAAAAATTGGTGGAAATTTTGTGGGGAACAGGGTGAGAAAGGGGCCAATGTGAAAAATCTTTCCATTTTACCATCTCCAAAGCATTTCTGTGGTTGGTGGGCAGGGCAGGAGCTGGTGCCTCCCATCAGCCTGGCCCAGCTGAGCACAAATTTCATGCCCATCCTGCATTCAAAGCTTTGTTTTTAATGTGGTGGATTTCGTTTTGGGGCAGGTTATTAGAGGTGGTTTAGGGGTATCCAAGACCACAAGCGTGGAGCTCTAAGAATCCCCTTTCAGCTGCCTGCAGAGCCTGCTAAAAACACATTAAATCCTAAACAACTCAGGGCAAGAGAAAAAAGATGATGTGAGGATTTACTGTTTTCCTTAATTCACTCACTGTTACCACTGAAGAGAGGCCCAGAGCGAAGGGAGGATGCTCTACAGTCAATGGAGAAAGGAAAAAAAAAACCATTTCTAGAGGGAGATTTGTCCATGTTGCTTTAGGATGGAAGTAATTCCTTCTGGAGATGCCTTTCCCACGACCTCTTACCTCAGGGTAATGCAATTATTTTACAAGATGATGCAAACTTCACACTTTTTGTGCCTGATGAATCTGAAGCATGCAGCAAAAGTATTGCAAATAGCAGTAAATATGAAATATCAACATTTGCATGCACAGGTTGAGTGCTGTGACTGGGAGGCCTGTGAGGGTTTATATCACTGGAGCCTATTAATCACAACAATAAACACAGCTTTTTCCTTGCTAAATGTGTGTTAAACTCATTAAATGTACTTATTAGACAGATTTAAAGGATATGGGTTGGGCCACACTACAGAATCATTAAAATCTATTAAAAATATGTTCATAACCAGACTTTAAACCAAAGGAAACTTCAGTGCCCTCTCTCCCAGAGCAGATTTTCTCCTGAGGACATCAGTATCAGGCAGCACAACCATTCTGTGTTCAAAGCATTCCTGCCCAGACTGCCTAAACAGCACAAATCAAAATACTGCAATTGGCAATGATTTTCTCTCATGGGGTGGCAAAGATGAGGTGAATAATCACTAATCTGGGGCTGGAATCCAATAATACAGAACCTTTCACACAATATACTTTATTGCAAATCAAATGTTATTGCTTTTAGCGCAGTACTTATAATCTGCTTTTTTCTTTTTCCCCTCCCAAACTGCCATAACACCTAAAATTTAACCTCTTTCAGAGTAGAAGCAGCAGGGAAGAATAGCAACAAATTTCTGGGGTTGGTTCTGAGAACATACCGTGAATATATCACTGAATGGAGTCCTAGGGAATACTAAGGGATAATCAAGCTGTCAAATGGAATTTTAAATCCTCACATATAACTCCATTTCTGTAATCCAAGTCTCTATGAAACTGTACAGCATTTAAGAATGATTCTGTCAGAACCCAGTTAATCGATAAAGGAACTTTTTGGGTCTGTTCCCGCTCCTCACCGTGGCACAGAGGTGCCAGCAGGGGATGTGTCCTGGCCCTTGGGGAGCACGACCTGGCTTCTCCCCCACCCCAAAACCAAAATAACACTGACCTCACCTCCTCAGCCTGCCCGTGCTCCTAGGGCTGGCTGCACAAACACAAACTCACTGCAAAATCCAGGTTTGTTTTTCACTCTTTTCTTGGGATAAATGCAAATCTACACCAGAGCATGGAGAGCTCTTAATTAAAGCAAGGGAAACCTTCAGACAGGGTAAATTTGAAAGTGTGAGTTGAAAAAGGGATCAGGTTTGGGCATTGATTTCACAGTGCACCTGGAGCAGGTTTGTTCTGTGGCCTCACTTCACGGAGCTGCCCAAGTGCTGCTGCTTTCAGGCAGAAGCAACGTTATTAAACTCTCTCTGTTTCTCAGGGTCACTGTGGGTGTTCCAAGATCCCTGATATTCTTTGGGTTTAATGCTGCTCTTTATTCCTTCAGAACGCTGCCAGGAATCCTGGTCCTTGGAATTCTGAGTGCAACAGAGGCACAACCCAGGCGATTCCCAGAGAGCCTTTTCCTGTAAAAGGAGAGCTCCAGCTCTGAGCTATGCTGCCTTCATCCAGGTTTCATTTTAGAGACTCCAGCTGACTCCTCCAATGCCTCCAGCCCTGAATTCTCTGCTCCAGCCAGCCAAGCTCTCTCCAAACCACCCCAAGGAACTCCAAGAAACGCTTTTGAGGAATCACTGAGTATTTTGAGCAGTTTGACCTCCACCATTCCAGCTGCCCCTGGGATGAGCGGGAGCAATTCCAGGCCATGCAAAGCTCACTCCTTGCACCAATGAAGTGTTTATTCCCTTTACAGCCAGCATTCTCCGTGGCAATCATTGTGCTGCCAAGATTACTCTGTGTTGTTAAATTGGGTATTGGCTTCATTAAAGTGATATATTTCCACTTCTGCTTCCAGCTGCACTTTAAGTAAAAACCAGAATTAAAGGAATCCCTCCCCTTGCCAGCAGCAGTTTGGTGAAGAAAAGGCTGTTTTGCTGTGCTGGGGCTGACACAGATTCTCTCTGTTCTCACTGTTAAATGTGATCAGGGACTACTCAGTGCAGGACACACGAAATCTCCTCTATTAAATGCTCAGAAATCCTATTAACAGAACCCATAAATCACAGAAAATAAGCTGGAGGAATAAGTCACAAGACAAATATTTACACAGAGAATCTCTGCTCTCCCCTTTTGGGACTGGTCATAATTTCCTCAGTAAAGTTCCCTTCAAAGTGATTTATTGTGCAGCAACAACTGCAGGTGGTACTGATGCTTCTTTCTGAAGAATAGGGTGCAAATATTCAGAATTTTTTTCTTTTGGACTCATCACATTCTGCTCCTCTGACCCTCCATCTGAACAATCATTGAATTGGAAATGTTTTCAAGGTAAAGTTCTTCATACTTGAGGCAGTGAACAAAATATTGTCTTTTAAATTACATTGGGGAAGTGTGTGCTCTGAAAACAGTGATTTGGGAGAGCAATCGTGACAACAGACTCATAGCAGGAAAATCAAACAGCTTCAGGGAAGTCTGAAGGAAAATATAACCTCAAATCAATAATGAGGAACACACAGAAAGTCCTGATCATCCCACTCACACTTAAGAGAGAAAAAAACAACTAAAAATATGGATATTTTTTACATGGAGATAATGTTGAAAAGAGAATTAAAGTTTGCACGATAAAAATAATTAAAAATAAATTCAGTAGATGCATAGGGGAGTTCTTAACTTTAAAAAGACTCTCCTTTGAATTATATACCAAAAAATATTATGGTCCAATAAAAACCTAGCAAATATGAAGGGATCTTAGTTAAAAGTCTGCCCAACATCTTTCAAAGCCCATTAAAACACGTTAGTGAAGGATCAATAACTGCTGCTGCTCCTGCTCTCAGTTCAGGGATGTTTAAAGCCTCTTTGCAATGATGACACCCTAAAGCAGCAACTTTTAATAAAGCAAACATTTCCCGAGCAGGGCTGGGACTGCCTCCCTTGGTGCTTAAGAATGTTAAGAGATGCTTTATCTAACATTTCTAAGAATTCTTTTGATGTTGAGAAATTGCCATTCTGTGGGATCATCCCTGGAACGCCAGGAGAATCTGGCGGAGCTAAAAATGGTGTTGATAATTGTTCTCTCTTACAGCTTGCCGTGTCCAGGTCCTGAGATCAGGGATGGCTGGGAAATCTGGTGCCTCAGAGCCTGGAAATGAGGGAATCACCGTCCTCAGCCACGGAGGGAGGAGCAGGAAGGCACAAATCTGCTCCAGCAGCCCAGGAGGAGAGCAAGGCCAGGCTGGAGAACTTGGAGCACCCTGGGACAGTGGAAGGTGTCCCTGCCATGGCTGGGGTGGAGCTGGATGGGCTTTAAGGTCCCTCCAACCCAAACCATTCTGGGATTCTGGGAATACAGAGGATGGGGGGTGTTCCTGGTTTCAAGGCAAATTCCTTCACTGGGTGCAACTCCCTGGCACTTCAGGGGACTGAGAAACACATTTGGTGTCTGGGTGACACCCTGTGACCTTTTGGGGTGTGTTATGGAACAAAAACCCTGCCCAGAGATCACAAGCCCAGACTGGTCCCCACATCCAAATGATTTCCTTGGTTATAGAAAGGCAGGAATGGGGAGAAAATGCAAACATTATGGTGGGTGTTGAGGGAAGGAGCTCCATTACAGCTTTTATTCCAAACTTACTGGGTCCTGATCAAGGAAACAGGAGCACTTGCCAGGATTTGCTGTCCCACTTAGTGTGGGGACATCTGTTCTGTGCGTGTGGCAGTGGCAGGCACAGCAAACTGTCTGACAGCTCCAGCTCCCTGCATCCATCATCCCATTCCTCTGTCACACTGAATTATTCATCAGCATCCTACCACACTCACACTCCGGAGCTCCACTTATCCTTTACCAAGTTTCAGCCCCAAAAACCATTAGTGGAGAGGAAGAAAATAAACATTTGCATACAGGAACAATGAGCCTGTACCTGGAACAGCCAGGGAGGGAAATTCCCTCTGACAAGCTGCTGCTTGAAGTTTATGAGCATCTTGTAGTCAGGCCTGCAGAGCAGTGCCTGGCTGTGAACATCTTCTGGAGGAGAGTTTGTTGTTATTTCATTCAAAGCCTCATTTCAGGACCAGTTTGTCTCACCACGTTGATGATAATGAAGGATATCAGGACACGCCCATTACAGCTCCTTGAAATCCACGTGTGAGCAGCTTCAGCATTTCAGAGCAGGAGTTTGTATTTTTAAATTTCAGACTTGCTGCTTCTGCCCCACCCTGCACACATTCCTGGACCAGGGGGATGTCAGTTATGAACCCCAAACTGTCCTTCAGGAACTCTCTTTGTTGAGCCAAGTCACTCCATGCAGCAAAGACTGACATTACATAGCACAGTAAATAATAACTATATACACATTTTAACCTGTTCACCCTTATTTCTCCCAGGTGCCACCCTGTACTTGCACCTGACTCCCCTCTGTTTATTCTGGCACTGAAAAGGGGGAAATCTGTTGCATCTCATTCCTCCACAAGGGCTTCTCCCCAAGAAAAAGACTCCCAAGCAGCTCTGAGGAGTGATCTGAGCTTTTACTGACCCTGAAAAAATGGGCCCAGGAGTCCAGAACGAGAACTGACCGATTTTGGAGTCCTTGCCCTGCAACAAGGATTTTCTTTTGTTACATCTTTAGAAAACAGAAGCTCTTTCCACAGCCAAGATCCTCTCTGCACCACCCCACACGCCAAGGAGCAGCACACACCCTTTGATTCTGCTGCCTGATGCCTCAGCCTGACGTGCCTGAGAGGAAGAATTGCTCTGGGTTCCTGTTCTTTGCCTCACGCTCAGTTTGATTCCCACCAGAGCGCCAACAAAGCGCTGCTTCCAAACACTCCATTAGAAGAATTTGTCCAGAATTCATAGTTCCCACCTGTGTAAAACACTTTGGGATGCCATTTATCTGAAGGCCAGCCTACAGAGAGGGATGAGTTTTCTATTTCATGTTTTTCAGCAAGGCAATACCAGTCCAGAGGCAGGGATTGCTGTGGAGGTTAATTCTGCATTCCTGCTGCAGCTTTAATAACAGCAGCAGAGACTGGCCCAGCCTGGCTGAGGGCTCTGCCAGTGTTTTATGATAAGACATTATCTGCACTGGGCTCCAGCATGGCCTGAGATGGGAAAGAGGAGAAGTCAGAGCTGGGGGAGAAATCATTTGACAGATATTAAAAACTCACCCTATTTATCTGAGTATCTTTCAATAGAGAGTGCCCAAAGCTTTGCTTTACAATTGGTTTGCTGCTTTACTTGAGAAAAAGATCCTCTAATCCTGCTTGGAATTTGAGCACTTCAATGATCTGGTTCCTTGCTACATAATTAAATTGGATGTCCAGCCAGAATCACAATATTTAGGAAAAAACCCTCATTTGAGAACTTAAATGTGGTTCAGGAAAAAGGGCTCATTTTGTAATCAAGGCCCAGGGTGTGGACATCTGATCTAGGCTCAGCTGAAAGCCTGGATGCAAAGAGGATGGAAATGTTTTCTAACTCCATGGGAAGTTAAAATCCCTTAGCTGGAGGAGGGATGGAAATGTACCTGGACCTAATTCTGCCATGAGAGACAGAAATCATCTCCTCTGCCTTTCCCTCCCCCTTGGAAAGGCCATTTCTGTTCAGAAACTTCTGCCTTGGCTCCACAGATCCAGTCAAAGTTATAACTGTGCAGCTACTTCATTTATTTATTTCAAACACAAACATTCAGAAATACAATAAACCGAGGCTTCTGGATATTTCAGCTGTAAGGAATAATTTCTCCCTGAAGCTGAAAGCCTGCCTCATTCACACATTGCAGGAGTGAGAACCAGCAATTTGATGGTTCAGCAAGCTGACTGCAAAAGCTTTTTGATTTTGTTGTGCTCCCCAAAAAAAAATCCCTGAGCTTAAAATATCTTCTAGAGGTTAAAAAGAAACTCACCTGGTTCCTCTGCAAAGGCAAACATTCACTTTATTGCACTATGCACAGAGAAGGAAAGTTCAGAAAGCTCCTGGGGGTCAAATGTCAGCTCTCCGTGGCTTTTCCTCTCCTGCTTTGAGTTCTCCAAGTGATCAATATTTGCTGTAAAGCCCAGCCCAGAGCAGGTGGGTTATGGATGGAGTTTCATTAATTGAATCCCTCTGCATCCCCTCCTGCTTATTTGTTCAGATCAGATCCTTGAGGTTGGCTGAGCCCCGAGTGCTTTGTGTGTGTTTGGCTCAGGATCTCCCAGCTCTGTGCTCCCGGCACAAATGACACTGCTAATTAGCACAGCCACTAATCACTAACTCAGAAATGCCTCTCAGTCACCTCTTTACAGCTCAGATTTGATGGCCCAGCCTGAGCAGTGCCAGAGCACCGGGAAACTCCTCAAGGATCAGAGGGAAAAACCTGGGAAAACTTGATCGATGCCTCAGTGAGTGCCAGGGCAGGGCCAGTATTGCCCTGGAGATTTATTGCTCAGCTCAAAGCAAATTACTTCTTTCTGTCTTCTCAAGCTTTGTCCTGGCTACATTTTTAACCTCCACCCATTTCTGCTATTTTGCAGTGATCGTGGGCTCACCCAGGGCACCTTTGGTCAGTGGAAATCCTGAAATCGTGGCAAAACCTCTCCTAGAAACCAGGCTAAAGATGAAATGTCTATGAAATTATCCTGCATTCTCCACGGGCACACAGACCTAAAAACAAGAGGAGGAGCCATTTGTTCTGCTGGCACGGATGTGATTATTGCAGGTGATAAAAACCTCTCTCTGCCACAGCAGCTTTTTCTCGTTATTTATTTAAGCACAGCCCTGCACTGCCCAGAGAAAACAACCGGGAAAACACAGGACAAGAGGATTTTTAGAAGGCATTTACACCAAAATCTGACTAAAACACACACATACACAACTTCAAGTATTTCACAGGAAAATCCTGCACACAGATAACACATTAAATACCAGTTATCTCTTTGCCAAAGCCTCCTGGTACTGCTGCACTGCAAATCCAGGCTGAAGGGGAAATTTCTCTCATTTTCAGGTGCAAAATCAGCCTTCCCAGAACCCCTCTTTGCTTTTATAAATATACAAGGAAGTATTAATGGAATGAAGAAATTTGGAGAATATTACCATGGGAAAAGAGAGCCTTTCAAAACACAGATTTTTGTTAACTGCACCCAAACGTTGTTTTATGTATTTTGTTTCCACAAGTTTTTCCTCTTATTCCTTTTGTGAATGTTCTACAATTACTACAGATAATAAATCCTATTGAGGCCAGGTTTATTCCCCATCATCACTTGGGATCACTTGGATATCAGACAATCCTACCCGGAAACCTCCAACTAAACCTGCAGCACCTCTGTTGTCTTGCTCCAGTTCTCTTTTAGAGGTGAAATTGTACTAAACCTCTGTTTAATTTGGTGGGAGAGGCAAAGAAAGGAAGGGTGAATGATCAAAATTCAGTGCCATTTTAAGAAAGAGATGAAAGGATGGCAGAGAAGTGCTGGGAGGCACCCGGGCTGTGCTTTGAAACACAACCAGTGACAGCACCAGGCCAGTTTGCAGAAACTGAGGGGAATAAAAGAGTGGGCCTGGATTTCTGACTTTGCCCATGAAGCATTTTAAATACACCACCAAGAAAATTTCATTTTTTCAGACACTGCTTATGCCAGGCAGACACTGGGAAACGCAGAGAAACCTCAGGAGAATTTTGAATATGGGAACTTCTACCACGAGGACAACAAAAGGAACCCACACTTCAGAAAGGTTCTGCCAAATCCTGCAGGTATTTTTCCAAAAGAAAACCATTTTTTCCTCCCCCAAGGTTTGCAGCTTGTTTCCATTATCACTTTGTGGAGATATTTTAAATACAGAACTCTAAAAACACAACCTTTCAGAACCTCTGTGCTGCCTTTTCTCCAAAGAGCAGCTTGGACATAGAAAAAGTGAAATTCCCCTGTATTTGTTGAGCAGTAACAGAAAATCAAGCAGAGATGATGGTGGACAATAAATTCAAACTGTGCAGGCAAGACAAAGGCTCTATTAATCCACAATTCTCTCTGCGGACTTCTAGGAACGCTTTATAAATACAATATTCACACTGAAAGGGGAAGGGACTGCATCTTCCTCGCAAAGGCAAAATTATTCCCATCACCCACCCTCACTTTTCTGAGGTGTTCTCTCTCTAATCAGCATTTCTGGATGGATTTCAGCTTTTTAAGAAGTTGTGGTACACCACATTTGTCATCTCCAGGTGACTCATATTGACTCTGTGCTCAATTGGTGCAATGCTCTCACATTTTGGGGGGATTTGGGCAGAGACTGGAACTTTAGTAAAGTAAAATTTAAGATAAAAGCATAAGAAAAAGATTTATTTATATGTGAATGAAGCAGATCAAAGCCTAGAAACTTAAATAATGTCCTGCTGATGTTGAGGAATAAACAAATAATGTTTAATATTATGCATTTATTCTACAGGCAGGTTTAAATGCAAAATGCTCATTTTCAGGCACTTGGGGTTGGCAATCACAATACTACAAGAAAAAGAAATAAAAAGCACAGTAGAAATGCTCTGTTATTCTAATTTGTGGTAAAATCTGATGGAGTTATTTGAATTGCACAGGAGGCTGGGGAGCAATAAAATGGGCTTGCAAGGGGATTGTGTAATGAAGTCCATGGAGGGTGGGGAGACAGTCAGAAAAATATATTAACATAAAAAGCATAATTAGGAAGGCAAGGCCTTAGTTCTAGCAATAACTTTTGGATTTTAAAATATACTTCATTTTGCATAATGAGAGTCAGCTTTTTTAGTGAGCTTCGACAGAAAGTCAAAAAGAGCATCTTGGATAAGAAGTTTACTTATCAAAGTGAGTAATAAAATAAGATGTTACAAATAAAAGTAATTGTAATTCCTCATGCCTTTTATGATTGCACAGAACCTGGAACACCTATTGTAGGTCATTGGAACATTTCTGTTTCTTACATTGATTATAAAGTTCCAATGAACAAACCGATTTCTGATATAGTAGGAAGGTTCTGGAACAACTCCATTAGTGGGGACAGGAAACCCAGCTGAGTTTTAAAACTGATCATAACATTTTTATGAACACAATTACCTTGTGTGACAGGGGAATTATCGATTATGCAAAGGTTGCTTTAGGCGCAATGGGCCCAGATTATTTTTCTCCCTTAATTTTCTGAAAGATTATTTTTATATCATTCTTATTGATTGATGTGAGCAGACAATGGGACACAAAAAAGAACAAAGGCACCTGTTGGTGCTCACACCTCACCCCCCAAACCCACAAAGCATCTACAGTTCTGAAGGGGCAGCTCCATCCTCAGGAACACCTGGGAACAGGAGCCCAGCTGAACCTCTGCACAAACCACACAACTGGAGCAGCTCAAACAACAAAATTCCCACCAGGAGCTGGAACCTCTTGGAGCTGAACGTGCCCAGCTGGGATTTGGTTCAGGCACGTTCTCAAGAGAAAAGCAAACTGCCAGAGCTGGATGAGAAGCACAGGCCTGGCTGCGTGGTTTGGCTCCAGACAGCTCAAATATCTCATCTCAAATATCTCCATCTTAACATTCCCAAGGCTCCTTCTATTGCACAACCCACTCTGCAAATATACACATATATATATATATATATATGTATAAAAAAAGGAGGACACTTGAATGTCCTTTCCCTCCCTCAAACTCACAGTTTTACCCCAGCAGCAGAACACTGAGCTCTTCCTTCCTCCCAAGAGAGGTGGTGGAGACAGCAAAGGAGAGGCTGCAGCCCCATGGCCACCTGAGCCACCTCACCCAGGTGCTCCCATCACTCCTGGTGCAACACAGTCCCTCTCACATCCCAAAAATCACCCGCTAATCCTGGCTGTGCTGCTTCCCAACCCATCCAGAACACTTCCAGGTGAGTCCATCAAGCAGACATCATTAATCAGCACTCCAATTAGCAGGCTGATTAAGACAAGAGCCTGCCCAGCACTGAAGGCAGAATTGTAACTAGAAGCAGAGGCACTCTCAGCACTGAGTATTTACAGACCCTTTTGTTCCCAGCCCATTAATCACCCTCCCAGGGCAGGGAGTTTAAGAACAAATTGGCAATACTATAACTTCAATAAGGCTTAAGGAAAAAAATAACTGTTTCTTTTTCAGAATGTATAGATCCACCTTCAGCCACGCTGCAGAGATGGCTTGGGATTCAATTCGAAGCCCGAAACTGCAACAATACATCTTATTATCAACTGTGAAACACAGGGGTCCTGCTGCCAAATAAATCTCCGGCAGCACAAAGTCCTCCAGGACTGGCTCCTGCTCCACCTCTGAGTTTTTCATCACACGCTGCCTGAGGCCCGGTTCCTCAGGAACTTTCCCCACCTCTCTCCTCCGCCTCCTCCCTTCCAACCCCACTGTTCCGTTATTTGTTAAACCATTTTTGTCAAGATAATTGGGCTTTCCAGAGCCTGATGCACCGATTTAAGGTGAGAGGGACACGTTTGCTTTCTCACACCGAGCCACTGAATCAATTCCCCTCCTGGCAGCCTCCCTCTAATAAAAGTATTTTTCTCTCCTACCACTTAAAAGCTCATAAATACCTCTTTGGAGAAGAAAATCTCTGACCTTTGGGGCTTGCAGCTGCATCTCTGTGAGCAACAAAATGAACTCCCCAAAGCAGCAGCTTTTGGAGAGATGAGGTGTGTATTAAAACAAGTTTGCCTTCAGCACTCCCTTCCCTGTTTTTCCTTCTCTACCCTTTGCTTTTGCCTCTCTCTGCTCCCCTTCCTCCTGCCCAGAGCTTTTTGGAACAGAGGTGAAAACTCCTAAAGCAAAAGTTCTTTTCTTCCTCCCAAGCACAAATATCTGCTGATGACAATGGGAATTATTTCTACTTCGTGGCTGTGGGAGGGTCCCCACCCTGCCTTCACCAATTAAACGCTGCTGGTGTAATTAAGCTCAGTGTTCACTTCCACTGAGATGAGCAAAATGAACAAAGGTTGTGGTTCCCTGTCGAGTTCATGCCCAAAACAGAGAAAAAGTCCTCAAGACAAAAATTTATCTAGAAGGGAAAAGAGGATGTAAAAGTTTCTTTCTTTGCATGGCACACTCTCCCAAAACCTCAAATTTTTCTCTGCCAAAGCATCTCTAGTTTTTGATGGTTTCCTAACATATTCCTTAAATTATTCTTTGCTGAAATTTTTTTTTTTTCTATTCTTGATGGGAAAACAATTCCTTGCTCCTTTTCTATTCAAAGATCTTGAACAGAACTCAAACTTACTGGTGGGTAGCTCAAAAGTGGTATTTGCTGGAAAAGCAGAATGAGTAGTTGAGGAATTTTACTGACAAAAAAAGCCCCAAAACTCACTAGTGTGAACAAACCAGAACAATTTGTACAATAAATGAAGAGAAGACAGAAGGTGCTGAGTGTTTTATGAGGTTTTTCCCAAATAAATCCAAATTTAAGAACAAAAAGCACATTTGGTGACAGGGAGGAATCATTAATATGAAAAGAATTGAGGCTCAGGCCTAAATTTAAATGATTTATGATAACGTTTGCTGCACTTTTCTCCTGCTCCAAGAGAGCTGCAAACCAATCCCGCAACACCCAGGGAGGGGGAGCTGGTGGGGAACAGCAGGAAGAAAGAATTCTAAGGTTATGCATGGAAAAATCCCCAAATTAACTGTGATTAATCCACTCACCTCCCCAAAATCAGCTTTTATTTACACTCCTGGAGGCCGAGGGTGCAATAAGCATTTTATGGGGATGGATTGGCAGTCCTGCTGTATTTATTGGGATGGATTTGCAGTCCTGCACGGCCGAGGAGAGGGACAAGTTCGGGGAGTTAATTATTGCAGCAGCAGAGCAGAAACCAAAGCTCATTTGGAATGAGGAGCAGCAGCACTGCCAGAGACCTTTTCTGCCTTAATTACAGCTCCCTGCCCCGGCTCCTGCACAGAGCTCCTGGATTTCTCACATATTTAACTCCTTGAAATTGTTGCTGGCATGGATAGTTTATCTAAAGAAATAATATGATTCGCAAGAAAAGATTTTTACTCCTAAAACTTCCTCGTTTTTCCTAAAACAAATACATAGAAAGCAGTTTTTTGGTGTTTTTTTCCCTCTAAAGGCACAATGAAATTCAGCCCCTCTGGACTTCCTGTTCTGTAAGTGGAATTTTTCCAGATTAGGAAGGGTTTTTCAAAGCAGAAAAGGGTCAAGAAATCATCAGCTAGATTTTTTTTCTAAGTTCTGTCCTATATTTTCCACTTCCACTCTGCATCACAGGGGTACATAACTTAAATCTCCTGATTTTGCAGGAAAACATTTCTTTTTATCAATTATTTCCCTGCTCTCTACACCTGTTGAAACACATCAAAACACACACTACAGTGAAAGCACTGAAGCACTTTAGAAAATTTCCTGTTATACATTTTTAAGACAAAATTTAACGAAAAAAACCTAATCAAAGTCTTGCATTTCACTCAACTGTTTTTGAGGGAATAAAAGGATTGAAAGCGACTTGATAAATGTTCCCAAACTTGCTGTAAAGTATTTTACTTTCAAAATCTGTGTGAATTTTTCATTTGTTACAGGAGAAAAAATAACTTTTCATTCATTCAGTGGGAAAAACCCAAATGGTTTTTCAACAGCAACCAGTTACAAAGTAAATAAAGTGAATGTGACAAGTTAAAAATCTGAACAGCAGGAACTCCACGGTGCCTGGCAAAATCTGGCCTATTGTGATTATTTAAATGAACTCATAAAATTAGCTGTGATTATGCACTACAGGAGGGAATTTTGATTTACAGAATAAAACCAAGGCAGAGCAGAGCTCAGTCTTGAGTTGCTGCACAGACCCCTGCAGAAAGTCTGGAGCTTCGCAGGGAATGTTTGCCAGAAGAACTCCTTGGATGATACAAAACATCCATTTTAATGTCCCTCTCTCCATCATAAAGTGGCTGTGAAAGTGCAGCAAAATAACCAGGAGCGCTGCTGGGAACCTGAGTGAGCGAGGTGGAATTATGATTATGAATAAGCCTAAGAGCAAATTATAAAAATAAGATCTAAATTTAAAGCCAGCAGCCCCTCCTTTGACAGCTTTAGGTATGATTCCAGGTCTGCGTTATTGGAAAATTAGTATACAAATTATATACTGGTGGGAATGTGAAAAAATATTATTGATGGGTGTTTGGTATTAAGTGAAAATATTATTTCAGTAAGTAAAGCCCTCAGGCTGGGTATTCATTGGAATAAGGAATGATCCATCTCAGTGCTCAGGAAAATTGTGATGCAAACTGAGGCTGGTTTTCCTCTTTAAAGCAAAATGTTTGTAAAAGCAAAACTGCCCTCAAAGCCTGAGCTGATTCCTAAAGTCCCATCCCAGATTGTGGAACAGAATTTGTGCTTTTCCTGAAGATGGAAAGTTGAAGCCCAGCTTTGGAATGGTCTAGGATAGACCAGGGACGGATGAGGAGAGTTAAACCAAGGCCCCAGCTGATGGGGACCTCGACAAGGGGATCTGTCATGGAGTTTGGGCTGGATTTTGGGAAAAGCTTCTTCCCCCAGGGGATGGGCACGGCCCAGGATATGCTGTGATTCCATGGATCTATAAAAAGTGGGTGTATTTTTAGCCTTGTTCACAGATTTGCTGTGAGCAGAATCAAAACAGCTACAGAAAGCAGCTGCATTCAGAACCAGAGGATGGAGAGGCAGGGCTGGAGACAGGGGAGGGGACAAGGCCAGGATCCCACCAGAACCTGGGAATAATTCCAATGGCTTTGGGCTCCTTTGGTGTTAAAAACCACAAACCCAGACCATCCCCAGCTGGAGCTGGGCTCAATCAATACTGGCAGACATCCTCAGAAGGTTTCTCCCCTGTTCCTGCCATCACAAAAAAAAAGGCAATTGTTTGAGAAAAAGGTAAGAAATATCGAGCTAAATGGAAATTTTATCCAACTGCATTCACACTTACAGCACTGAGGATTTCACACTGACAGAGGGGAAGTTTAGGATGGGTATTGGGAAGGAATTCCTCCCTGTGAGGGTGGGAAGACCCTGGCACAGGGTGCCCAGAGATGTTGTGGATTCCCCTGGATCCCTGGAAGTGCCCAAGGCCAGGTTGGAGCAGCCTGGGACAGTGGAAGGAGTGGATGGATGAGCTTTAAGGTCCTTCCCAACCCCAACCATTCCGGGATTCTGAGATCCCAAAGCTCAGCGTTTCAGGCACGGAGGTGGGAGAACAAATCTCAGCAGGTTCCAGCTTTGTTCCGTGCCTGTGGCAGCTTCTCCAGAAATGGAAGCTGAGGCTTGGTGTGTTTTCCAGCCCCGTTCTCCATGGATTCAGCCGGTCCCACCCACCTGGAGCAGGAAAGCCGAGGGGTCTGGGTGGAATTTTTCCTTTCGTGCCTGAGCAGGGGACCCTGGGCAGAGCCAGGAGCTGGCAGGTGAATTTGTGTGGCAGTTGCCTGGCAACTCAGAAGGAAAGAATTTAAATGCAGCATTAGCAACTCGTTTTAGAGATGAAACGATGCCAGTTTTTATCTGTGGGAACAATGGGAAGGAGCAAAAACAGGAGATGAGGAATAAATCCAAAGCGTCTGTCCGAAGGGAGCCCTAATGGGCCTGGAATATGCAACAGAATACGAAATTCAAACACTGAGATGAACTCCCTGACATCTGAGGCCAGGTTCAGGACTCCCCAAGTCGAGCAAATAAAGGGTTGTTCAAATACCACACGGGTTTTTTAATTAAAAAGTGCAACCAGAGGAGGGAAAGGGCTTTGATAAGATGGGGAGGTTGTGGCAGGGGCCAGGTTTGGGTGGGCTCTGCTCCACACTCATGTCAGGAGGCAGAAATTAAGTGCAAACCATTCTTTATGCTCCAAGAGGCCTTTTAGGATCATTAATTGCAGATGGACTGAGCTAGAGAAGCCAAATATTTCCATAATACTTTAAATAAAAGTTCAATTTCTGAGAAGAAAAAAACCAAAACTGTGGGGTTTTTTTGGTTTGTGTTTTGTTTGGAGTTTTTTTGCCTTGTTTGCGTTTTCTACTGGAGTAAAAAAATCCCCAGTGACACCCAAAAAGGAATGAAACAAATGAAAGGTTTCATTTCAGGGCTTTTTAAACCCAAGTCTGTATCTTTCTTTTCACTGCATTGATCTGGACAGCTTTGCTTTCAATCCGCTTTAATTGAAAATATGAAAATGAAATGTTACATTTTTTGCTCATAAATAATTCCAATTTGCTGTTCTGCAGAAGGTTGGAGGGTTTCAGCTTCCCTTGTTCTGGCTGTGCACAGACCAAGTATTGATATGATGTAAATGTCGAGTTTCATTTAAAACAAAATAGATCCTGGAGAGCTGCAGAACCATTACAAAAGGTCAGGATTTTAGGGATTATTATTTTTTTTTTAAATGCCAAAATCATTTGTCCCACAGCACTGGGAGAGACTGTGAATTTTAAATACACTGACTTCTGCTGGGCTAAATAATTTTGGTGGCAACTCTTTGCAAGGAGATGTTTCCAAGAGAGCGAAAAACCAACATTTTCCAAGGTCCTGTTGTAAGATCACTTGGCAAAAGCTTTGCAAGTTACACCTCTCTCCATGGTCCCTGGGAATGCACTGAAGAAAAATTAAGACAGAATAAAAATGGACTTCCCAGGGAAAATAAACAAACCCCCAAAGTTCTTATTCTGGACTGTGAAGGAACCAAAAGCTCTGGAAATTGAGGTGCTGATAAGGCACAGATCAATTCCTTGGGAGATAATGAAGAGAACTGGGCACCTTCATCTTCTGCTCTCCCTGCTGAAAACAAAATATTTGTAAGGAGCTGCTTTGCTCTCTCATTAATTGGGCTGCTCAGGCCCCCTGCCTGATTTTATTAGAGGAGCCCACTGAAATTTATTTAGTAAATCCCCATTTTATGAGTTTTACACTCGCATCTACCCCAGCTAAAACTTTGGCCGAAGAGCAAACTATTTTGAGGGAAAAAATTAAATTAAGAAATGCAAAATGGAAGGAAGCTATTTATTTCTAGGATTGGCATTATCTACAGAGATTTCTGCACAAAGCAAACGGAAGTCAACAACTTCCTCAGAACACACCTCATTAATTATCAGGTGTGTAGCAGCTTTTTTGTTATTCCTAAACTGCTTTTCCACAGTTTAGAACCATTATTATTTACGTCACTAGCTTGTAAAATATATAATTTTTTTTTATTGTTTTTGTTTTAAAACCAATCTGTGAAATTCAGGATCCCCTGTTATTTTTCAAAGGCACCTCTCTGTCATCTTTATGAGGACTCCAGAGGAAATTTACTATCCTGGACAGTGACTGAAGTCTGCAAAAAAACCTCTAAAAAAGGCAAAGATTTAGCACTCTATCAGATGGAGACATCTTTTTTTAAGAGAAGGTGTCACTACACAAAGATTTACAGCAGGACCTGCTGTCTTTGGGAAGTGGAGTCTGAAAATCTGCCTTGGAATGGATCCACCTGACCTGGAAATTAACTGCAGTGGAGGGGTTTAGCAGCACATAAACACCTGAGTGCCTGCTCAGGGAAACTCATGTATTAAACAGTGTTTCTGCACAACTTTCAGGCACATTTGGCTTTGATTTCTTCACTTTTTATGTCCACTGAGGCACAGCGCGGTCGTGGAGTGAAGGAGACAGGGCCCTTCCCTTGTTCTGGGGTTTTCTGCTCACCTTATTGCCCATTATTTCAGTGTGTGCCCACAGGGACAGTGAGCACTCTGCTGTCCTAAAGAAACCTAAAACCCTGCGGGGAGAGGATCCGAAACATCATTTTGTATTTTCTGTCCTGGCAGCAGCAGCTGTTCCCCTCCTACTGCAGGAAGGTCTTTGGAGCTCCTGAAGCTCTCCAGCAACCACTGGAGCTCTGCTGAGTGGTCACCCCTTCGTTCCTCTCTTTCCAGAGGCTGACAGATGTGCCCAGAGCACCCAGCGTGGCCCAAAGCGCCGGCTCAGGGGCGAGTGCCAGCCCTGCCCAGGCTGGGGGAACTGCAGCAGGTTTACATTCGGCTTTCCCGGGATTCCCATCTGCAAAGAGCTCAGTGTTACAGACAAAAAAAGGCCTTGGAGTTGTGGCAGATATTTTTGCTGCTCGTGTTTCAATTTTCCTTCCCTTTGCTTTGGTTTTCCTAAAGAGGGATGGCAGGAGCAGCACCACAGAGCTGGGGTTGCCAGGCTGAGAGCAGAACCTGCCCCTGGGGAGCTGGCTCAGGCCCCAAATCACCTGTGTGATTGTCTGAGACAGGCTGGGTCATCCCCTGTGTCCTGGGGACACCAAGGAGAATTATTATTATCATTAGGAGTAGTAGTAGTAATAGTAATAATAAACATTAACATATATAATATATCATTAATAATAAAAAAAATAATTGATAACCAATGCTGGTTAAATTTGCAGCACCCTGGCATCCATCCAGCTGGGAAAAAGTCCAGCTCAGCACCTGGAAAATTACCATTAAAAACAAAAGTGCTTTTTTTTTAAGGGTATTTAAAATTAGAAGTCCTCTGATGGAGCCTGTTGGAGCAGACAGCACCTCTGCTCTGGTGTTTAAAGAATATCCACGGACAGAGCTGCTGTGGAACACCCCATGGAGATAACAGTAAGCATTAATGCTTTTTAATGCTTTATCTGTGGGGCTTTCATCAATTATTGTAGAAAGACCAATGAGGTGATGGTGCAAAAGGAAGATTTTTGGTTTATTATCCTCACTGTCCAAACACGAGGGTGAAAAGAGGATTGCCTCCAGGGTCAGAGAGAGATCTCAGAGAGGGAGGTCGCAGTTTTGGACAGTGGATATTTTAATTTAGAAAAATTAAGTTTATTAATAAATTGAGAATCTGCTTAGCTGGGCACCACAGGCTCCCCCTGTCCTCAGTGAATTATTCACTTCTCTCTTTTGCCTCCCTTCTGGATTTGTTGGATGATCCTGGGATCCTCTGAAAGTGCAGGAGCTTGAGCTGGCTCTGATTCAAAGAAACACTCTGAGAGAATGAATGGGTGCCAGAGATAATAAAATCAGCTGTCAGCACATTAAACATTTTTTTTCCCCATGCCTGGTCATCACCAAATATCATCAGATCTGTCATCATAAAGGGCAGCCTGTTAGAAATGGGCTGATGAGCCCAGAAAGATCAGATGTGATTTATTTTATCATTATCAAAGTGAATGAAGAGTTCAAAGATGCAGAACTTTTTGTTGTTAGGGGCTT
Source organism: Edolisoma coerulescens (assembly GCA_013397115.1). Lineage (NCBI taxonomy): Eukaryota > Metazoa > Chordata > Aves > Passeriformes > Campephagidae > Edolisoma > Edolisoma coerulescens. Next base: position 856,673 of record VWZW01001136.1, on the reverse strand, counting down.
GTTTCCCTCGTTTTCCAGAACTGAATAAAGTCAGGATGAAATTTTTATGTGGAGACACAGAACATTGCAGTGGCTGTTGACTAGAAACTCCCATTTCACTGACTACAGGAATTTTGAAGTATAACCTAATAAACATCATGACCTAAAACCTTTTTTTCCACTAATGAAAAGCTGGAGAGAGACCTTGGGATTAACTGTGCTCAGGATTTCCTGGGAACAGGGGGTGAATATGGGAAAATACAGAGGGACAATACAAAGTAAAAAGAAAGAAGCACTGATTTTTATAATCCATATATAAAATCCCATATAATCCATATATAAATTCATGTATAACCCATATACAAATTCATGTATTATCCATACATAAATTCGTGTATAATTCATATAGAATCCACATAAATGTGATGTCTCTCTCTTTGCTTGGGCAAAGGATCTGGGAAAATTCTTGTCTATCCTCTTGGAGGATATAACTTTGAAAAAATAACCTGGGAAAGCTGCACAATGTTAAATAAAGACATTAATTGTGTTTGCAGTGCCTCCCTCTCCATCTGCCAACTGCTCGGTGTGGGCAGAACCAACTCTCATCTCTGGCTGTGGGACACAGGAAGATTTGTGTGCAAGATTTAAACATTTTCAGTCAGAAATAAACCAGCCAGACGCCTCAAATGAAGTGAATTTGTTCGCTGCTACAAAAATTCAGTGCTTGGTTTGATGTTGGAGAGGAACAACCAACTGCAGCTGTTGGATCTCTGCTCAGGGCATTTGGACACTTTAAAGATGCATTAAATCTCCTAAACACCTGTAACTGAGGGAGGGATGTAAATTAGGCTCAATTTAATCTGTTTTTGTGGTGAAGTCAGAGACATTTGGACATTTTTTATAATTAAGATCCTAAACAGATTGTCAGGGATTTACTTAGTGATGCATTGCTTTGGGTGGTTTTTCTTCAAGAATTATTCAGCACCTGTCTCATGGCTTTGCTTTGAGTCTGCCAATGTCTGAAATATCCTTGGCCGAAAACCAGATCTGCCCATAAATAATATTTGGTATTTTGAAAATACTCATGGTGACATAAAACTCCCATATTTTTACCAGAAACGTTAAATGTTGCATCCCAAACGCAGCCAAAAATTCAGCCCTGAAAATATTGAATATCCAAATCTCTCTGCTAAAGAATTTATCTTTTATTACCAGTAGCAACTTAAACCAGACCTGCTAATTGTTTCTGACCTTGATTAACAGGAGGAAACACAGCCAGAGCTGCTCCAGGAGGATTATCCAGCACAAGAAGAGACCAAAATGTATAAAGCTAATTTCATGTCATGCTTTCCACAGCTGGAAAGGCACAAAAAACATATTTATGCTCTTGCAAAAGCATAAACTCATCAGAGTTTGTGTTTCAGCTGTTAATTAATGACAACACGTTAATTAGAGACTCCAGCAACCGTGCTCTGAGATGGGAATCCGAGTCCTGGGCTAAAACCAGCATTTCCACACTTTTTACTTCAAATGTTCATTTCTTTGCCACATTTTATTACTGCTAGTATAACTTCAGATTATTTAAAAGCAGCAAAGGAAAGGTTTTTTGTTTGAGGGAGCCACGGAAATTTGTCAAACTTTGGTGTGGCCAAGGGTGGAGGAGAAGAAACCAATTAACAAACCAATTAACCCACGGGCACGGGCTGGGAAGCAGGGCTGGAGCTGGAAAAATGAACAGGTTTTTCCTTGTCCCAGCCATTCCTGTGAATTTCAAGCTGGAAATGAGGGCTGAATATGCATCTTTTCCCTCTGAGTAGATTGGGAGATGTTTGATTCCCCACTTGGCCGAGTGCTGATGAATAAATGGTGTTTTGGAGGCCTCATTAAGGCAGGGAAATGTAAGTGAGTCTCCAGCCAGTGTGAGAAATACAATTTTCTAAGCTTCACTGAGGAATAGGAGAGTGAATTTCTCCCAGCACCTCTGTGAGATCCAGTAGGATTTTCCATTTGTCCTGACAATGAGAACAGTGGTCCTCACATAATGAAAGCCACTCAAATAATTTTGTTATATCAAATTTTATCCAGTACCACACAAGACATTTTAACTCCATTCTCACGTAGGTTATTTAAACTCAATTTTTCCTTCCCTAAAAACAAACATCTCTGGAAATGCATTCATGGATCACATCCCAGCCTGAGTGCAAACTGAAACTCATAAAATACATTTAAAAAACCATCAATTTCTCTCTCAGTGTTTGAATGACAAGTGTGTAAAGATTTTGGAGAAACAAACAGCAAAGTAGCACACCAAGGAATGAAAATCCAACTAAAATAAACAGCCAATTAAATTATTGATAAGGTTCTTACCCGCTTTAGGGGCTACATTTTTTACTTTTTATTTCTCTCCGTGTTTCATTTTAAACTCCACCACATCTTGTGGGATGCAACCCCGCTTTTCCAACTGCACCTCCTCCCGTTTTTGGGGCGGGTTTGTTGGGGATTTTTTCTCTGAGATCTCTGCAGAGTTCCTGCATTCTGGGTCTAACCTAAGTTATCAGACTTCAGGAATTACAAATGTGGGGGCTAAAAGCACTGGGGACACATGAGAGCTATACGGAAGGGTATATAAAAGGGGTATAAAAGAAAAGGCAAAAAAATCATAGTGGCATCAAGACAGCAGCTGGCCTGGCCACCCTGTCTCAGCCTCACGTCATCTCCTCACCCACAGCACTCCCAGAGCCACGAAAAGAGCTTGAGCTGGACTTCCCTGCACGGCCCCACTGCAGGAGCCAGGCTTTTATCACTCCACTGGGCACAGGGATCCTGAAAAAGACTGATTTTTTTTTAGACACCCCACGTAATTACACCTTCCAAGTCATTATTTCCCCTTCCAACAACAACTGTGCTGCCACAACCGCGTGTCTGAAGCCGTGCCCCTGTTTTGTCACAGCACACAATGGGAACAGGGAGCTTCAGCTGCTCCTTCCCAAACCCCTGAAAAGGTTTCGGGGCTGATTTTGTTGGGGCCTGACAGCTCAGCAGAGGAGGAGAAGATTATCCAGGAGCTTGAGGTTGTTTCTGCAAATTGAGTCTTTAAGGGAAGCGTCACCTTAGAGATAATTTTAGATTGCAGGAGCTCAAAAGGGCTTTTAATTTAGGAAGAGCACTGAGTTTTTTAAAAGCTGCACAAGTAACCCAAGGAAATGATCCCACAGCTCCCTGGCAGGAGCACAAATCCATTACAGCCTGGAGATGTGGCAGCAGGGTGGGTGGGGAGAGCTGAGCTACTCAGGACAAGGGAATGGGTGTTAAAAGCTTTACTTTATATATTTTCCATCCAACTCCATCAGCCTTCTTCCTTTTGTTTTGTTTTTTGGTAATTCCGAAGTTCAGTACTGACAAGGGCTGACTGGTCCAAGAATTTAGCCCTGACCTCGAACATTTCATCACTTCTGTATTTCTCACTCCCTGAGTGCAGAAAAATTCTGCCAAAGTACCCCTGAAAATGAACTGAAAACGACCCTTGCTTTAGGGACTGCCACTACATCAAGCCAGAAATAAAGAAATAAGTCATGCAGCAATTTTTAAGGCATTACATTTTGATTTCCACAATATCACAGTGAATAAAGCCCCACCCCAGTTCCTGTCCCCGTTTCTGCTCACTGTAAATTGCCAGGTTTTCATATTTATTTCTCTTTGTTACCTTTTATACACAAGACAGAAACATTTGATCAATTTTTTAAAAACCTCAAAATTTCTCCTCATGGAAACAGTTCCTTATCAATTCCCAAACCCCTCTGACTGTTCACTCTCCAGAATTGATAATTTCAGCATTTAGAAAGTATTTATCCATTTTATACCTCTTATCATCTTTTCCCCATACAGAAATAAGTCATAAAATTGACTGTCACATGTATTTAGATTCATTTTACACTTGCTACAGAAGCAATTTTAGCATTTATCTGTGTTTTGTATTATAATTCTTTTATACCCAATTGTGAAACATCCAGGGAGAAAGAGCAACCCAAAAAGTTCAGCTCAAACACTCCCTACACGCTCTTGGAAAAACTCCCTCCATATTCTACATATTAATCATAGAAATGAATATTAATAGTAGAAATTGATACATTTTCATTCTATTTTTTAGCCTTAATTCTAATGCAAATGCTAAAAACGTTATGGTAAATTCACTAAAAGCGTCTTCCACTACGTTCTGCTGAACTCTTCCTTAAGAAAAGCACTTTTAAATCAAAGATATTTTTGTGACAACTCTTCTACCACCAGCACGTTTCAAAACGCCAAACAGGATTATTAATGAATATTTAAACATTGATCTAATAATCTAGAGATAGGAAAAAAAATTAAATCATCTTAATCTCCTTAAAAATGAGCTTTTTTATGCAAATCAGCGTTGAGAACTGAAAAACACCATTAAAAACTGTATCAAGTTTAATTAGGCCCTCTGAAAAGTTAGAGTTAACACACACTTAATGTAGATTATAATGTGTGAAAACAAGGACAACATAAATTTGTCATTCTCTGGACTTTCCGTGCTTTTTCCCTACATAACTCCACAAAAGGGGCTGATGATTAAACAGGTATCTCAACTATTGAAGGAAAAAAAAAATCTATATCCAAAGTTTGTCTCCATAACTCACAGACAGGGCTTTTGGAATGCTACAGAGAGGTGTTAACTCCAGGGGCTGCATCCTCTGGAAAGGATTTCTGCTCCTGCAATGATGGGAAAACCAAAGGGCTTTTCCAACTTTTCATTTTTTCAACAATTTCACTGAATAATAATGAGAGAAGGGAACATTAAGTAACAATGAGCACTAATCAATCCCAATTTGCTCCTAACCACAATTAATTAAATTGCTGCCTGCCCTATAAATGGATTTTTTAAAATTAAACGTTTTGTTTATTGATTGTTTGGAGACACCAACAGGCACTGCAAGGGATCTTTCCCCTAATAATGGAGTTTAGCAGGCCAAACATTGAACCAGGTGCCCATCAGCTGATCCAGAGTCTGATTGTTTTCCTTTAAAGACAGAGAAAAAAACTCCTATCAGTGACTGGAAATAATCCTTGGCCTGTTCTTGTATATTTTAAAGTAGCAACTCAGTTATTGGGGCCAAGATTTCATCTGAAACCCACCCTGGGCAGTGGATTATTTGGTTTGAGTATCAGAGAACACTCTCCGCCACTGCTCAGAGGGGTCAGTCCTGTGGGAAGCACTTCCAGGTCCTTCCTGAAATATATGAAAAGGAGAAAATATTTAAAATAAATAGCGGGGGGGAAGTGGGACAAGTATTTGACAGCATAACCTCATTTTTGCCAAGAAAGGAGAAGTCAGAGACATCAAGGTTACAACTTTTTAGGGAGGTGATATTAGGGAAAAATCCAGATTTCCTGGAAATAGAGCTGACAAACACTGATGGATTATAAAGAGAGCTCCTGACCATGGAGTTGGTGCTTTCACTGTACACAGAGAGAGGGTGAATCTTATCCTGGTGATTTCCATGCCATGGCTTTTGTGTTCATGCAGCGTGTGGTGATTTCTGGTATTAACTGTGACAGAGAGAAGTGGAAGCATCATATTAAAGCAAATATTTTTTAAAAAATAGGAACAGCTACATAAACATGGTACAGTTTTAGCACATGGAAAGGTAAAATTTTGCCTTAGAAAACGGATCCAAGGAGAAAACAAGAAGGATCATCCAGCTTGCTCCAATCCTCAGCCACTTCCCATCTTTGGAAATCCACCACCAGGATTTTACCACCTGAGCCCACCTACCTGCAAGGCACGGACCAGTTCCCTCCATCCTCATGGAATGTGGGTTCCTGGATATTCCAGGGGCTCCTCTTGGGTGGGATCTCCTGCCAAGGCTGCCAAAGCTCTGCCCCCACGTTCCTTTGAGGAACCCCAGCCAAAATCAAATCAGCTGCTCAGGGCTGGAACAAAATTCCCTTTATCCTCCTGCAAGTGGAATCTGAAAGGTGGCAGAGACTGAGACAAGAGAGCAAAGGCAGCAGAAGTTGTCTGAAAAAGATCATCAATGAAACCTCTGTTTCTAGAACAGGTCTCAACAGGGACCCCTCTGGAAACCACAACGGGGACATCAGAAGGGAGCAGGGATGTTAAAATTTCCCCCGGTTTCTGTGAGGTGAGAGCTGTTCAAAGGCGAGGCAGGGGCTCAGAGCAGCTCCACTCCTGGCTGGAGCTGCCCTGCTCGATGCCAGGCACCCAGAGCTCACCCGGAGTCCCAGCCGAGAGGGTTTCACCCACGCTCACAGCTCAGCTCGGTGCCCTCAGCCCCCTCCTCCTCCAAGCACCACTGATGAAAGAGCCAAAGCAGGGAGGTGAAAGCCAGCAGCAGCCTCCCTCTGGTGCCCTAAAGCACCTGGGGGATGTCTCTGTGCCACATGGAACAGGACAGGGCTGGGCCAAGCGTCTCCCAAATCAGCAGAGCAGTGATGATGATGATTAGGAAGCGTTTGAGGCTCTGGGCTGGGCTGCTCCTGCTGCTGCCAAATCTCAGCAACAAACTCCTTTCTGAAGGCAGCGTGCCTGGGGAGGCAGTGCTGGATCAAAGGACACTTAATTCTCTCTAATTTGGACTTCTAATAGCTCCTTGATCACGTTTATAAAGAGCTCAGCAGCACCTGAGGATACCTTCACAAGGCACACGGGGAAATCCTCACACACCTGAAACGATTCCAGCTCAGCAGGGGACAAATGTTGGGTCCTTAAATAGTTGAGAGGGAAAAAAATCTGGTCTTGAATTCAGCTTTCAGTGATTTAATCTGTATTATAAAGGCAAAAAAAAAAAAAAGGTGCAAGAAGTCAGCAAAAATTTCCCTAGATTGAAATAAAAATAAGTGTATTTGGGTATTTCAGTAACCTCCCAGCTCAACACAACTGAATGGCTGAACAGCCCGGATTTAAATGAAGTCAATTTTCCTTTCATCTCCAAAGACTGCAGGACACATCTGTCCCTGCTAATGAAAGGCCAAGTGATTGCAGCAGCAAGGTCAGATTTCAATTAATTATCTCTGTTCAGTGTCTGACCCTTGCTCACTGACAAGCCTTGATAGAAACAGATCAAATCCTAAAATATTACCTGAATTATTAAAGATTTTCCCTCACTGATGGCTGCAGTACAAAAACTGAATATTACCAAAAGCTCTCCTCCAAATTTGCTGTTTTTAATCAACTTCTCTTGGCTTTACTGTTTTATTTCTGCAATGATCAGATAATTTGTTATTATAAATGAGGGGTTTAGGTACCAAATTTCCACACAAGAAATTCTTCCCATCCCTGGCAGTGTCCAAGGCCAGGCTGGACGGAGCTTGGAGAACCCTGGGATAGTAGAAGGTGTCCCTGCCATGGCAGGGGTGGGACAAGATGGGCTTTAAGGTCCTTTCCAACCCAAAAAACTCAGTAATTTTATTAATCAGATTATTTTGGTGGGAAATTTAGAGTTCCCAGTGAATGTTTTTGTCTCTACACTCGTTGGTAGGTGTTGCTTTGCCTGTCATGTGAGAATAGCAGAACAACAAAGCAAGAAACACATAAATCCAAAAACTTCTGCTAATGGACAGCACCCGGCAGCACATTTTCAGTCCTACCCAGCCCAAAAACCACCTGCCAGCTGATTCTCGTGCGAGGAGGAATCACAGCCAGCACTGGAACAACAAAAACAATCACTCTGAATTCTCACTAGAGCTGAAAGCCAATTTACAGCAGCACCATGAACCCCAAGAATTCAGACTGAATTAACCACATGGGGATATTTACCCTCAAAAGCCCCTGACAACCTCTTCACGTTGAGTCAGCAGGCGTTTCATCCACGCACAGCACGGGTGGGACACGAGAGACATTTCCTGGCACCTCGGCGCGAGTTTGGACTGTTGGATTTGACAGATGGTGACAGAGGTGAATTTCTGACAGGTATCCACGGGGAAGACAAATGCACAAAACCAGCTCAGATATTTTGGGATGCAACTGCCACACGAAATTCTGAATTCTAATCCGAAGAGTGATGGCCCCGAGCGTTGGGGACAAACTGGGGTAGGGACCAGAGCAGCGTTGCTGGTGCCACATCAAACCCAAACATTGGATTTTTCTGTTAATTCCTTTGTGTTTTCCCTCAAAATCAGGCTTAGAGTTGAGAGCAGGAGGAATTTGACATTTTTTCTTTGTAATAAGTGATTTGTGTAATGAAGCTGTGAGGAAACCCAACTTGTCAGCTTGTTAACTGCATTTGTCTGCGGGAATACAATAAACTACATGTGTGCAATTGATGGGATTGGAAGCCGAAATTCCCTGTGATCCAAACTCTAATTTATCATCAGTTCCTTTTTTAATCCACTCAAGTTTTCCCAGTTAACTGTGCATAATGATTTCATTTGAAATGGAAATGAAACAGAGGGCCTTGAAAAAAAACATTACCCAAGGCAGACAGAGGGAGAGAAAACTTATTTAAATGAGTGCATTCCAGCTTTGCAGCAGCAATTCCAAGTGATTTACTGAACAGGACACAGCTGAAAACTGACAAGAATTTGACACAAAAAAGTATTTTTATATATATTTTTGTGTGTGTATACATAGAACACTTGACATTGAAATACTGGTGGTCAGAATACACTCAGCACTTCAAATATGTATTTTAGGAGATGAATCAGTTTCAAATAACTCCACAGAGCAGTGTGAGACTTGTTGGTTTGAGGTTTTTCTTCTCTCCAACCAGCCAGAGCTTACCTTGGTAACACCACTACAGTGGGAAGAAAAAGAGATTTATGAGCTGCTAAACAAAGCAGATTTTATTTTATTTTATTAGGACCTTGACTGGAAATGAGGAAATTACTCTGTGGTTTACAGGCACAGATTTGATTGTTTCTCAGAGCACACTAAAAGGGGAAGAGGAAAACATTGCAAGAGATTATAGATCTAGGATTTAGTTTCCAGTCATTTAAGGGTTTATAGAGAATCCTTTCATCCATTTGGGGACCATATCTTAATATTTACTAAGATAAGATTTTCAATATCCTCCAACTACTTGCTTTTTAAATCTATTTTTACATAAAACTTTGCAGCCTGTTCACCTGTGCATGGCATAGAAAACATGGCACACTCTGTGCTTTCAAATTCCAAGGGCTGAGTTTTCAAAATCATCTAAAACCATTTACAATGTCCAAACACAGCTATGGAAATTTGGAATATTCCTTACATGGAACCACTTTGGGAAAGGTGGATTTACCACAGATGACTTTGTTCAGTCCAAACTCAGTGAATATTTTAAAATCTTTAGAGGATTATGATTTGTGCCAGACTTTGTGCAAGACACCCCAAAATTACCTAAACCTCTTCCTTCTTGTTAAAAAAAGTTCTTGAAAGGAATAATTTGGAAGAATTTCTTGGCGTTTAAAAAGCAAATTTCTGCTGGCAGACAACCAATGGTTACTCAAATTTGAGCTAAAAGCTTTTAGAACTGTTTATTGCAATACCTAATTTAAATTCTTTATTTTCCTCCTAAGGATGCCTTTAATTTAGTTGAATAATAAACACCTTAATCACAGTACCCACATTCCATTTTAGCTTTATTGGTGAGATTTGATTTTAAACTCATAAACGAATAACCTGCTATTAAAAGTGACAGATTGACAGCACTATAAATTCTTGTTCATCCAGTTAAAAAATAATAATTTACAAAAGAAGGAGCTCTCCCCCAAAATCACATCACTGTGCTTTAATCTCCTTCTGAAGCCTGGCAATAGGAACAAGAATTTAATTGAAATTAATCTGCATTTTGAGACTGTGGCTTGCATTTGTGAAGATGATTTTTAATAAATTCTGTGGTCCCTGTCAAATCTGCTTTAGTGGCCCGGAGCAGGTTTGGACATCTGAGCTGGAGGTGAATCTATCCCAGTTTCTTACCAAGTGTAAAGGTTTTCCCCTCTGTAAAATCACATTTCCTTCACTTTTTAAGATAGAAAGTTGGAAATTTCCCTGCTGGGGAAAATTTTTCATTGTTCTAAATTAAAATTATGAGGAAAAATGCAAAGGTTAACAGCAGCCCAATTGTGAAATGAGGTTAAATTCTAGATTTTAGGTAAACAAAAAGCCACATCAGGAGAGAATCTCAAAATAAAATCCATGTAATCATATCAAACTAATTTCTGTAGCACTAATTAACAAATCCATGGGAGCCTCTTGCAAACACAGGAGAGGGATTACAGAAAAAACTACCAAGAATGAATATTTAAGTGACGCTTCCCAGAAAACGCTGGATTTCTTCATTATTGGGGATTTTATGGCAATAACAGAAATGTTTCTCTCAGAGCTGCTCCCCCTGTGAGCAGGATGAAATCATGAAACCAATCCACCAGCCCTGAGCAAAATCTGGGAGAAAAACGGGATTTGTCAGCCAGCACATCCAACCCCACACAGCCGGCATCCCCAGTCCCTCCAAGTCCTTTGAATCCCCGTTTCCCTGCCACCCTCCTGCCCCTCTGGCCATCTCCTCCTCTCCCCTCAGGACCATTCCTTGCTAGTTTTTAGCTGCTTAAGTGGATTTCTGGTTTAGACGTCCCGGAGCCTGCCCGGCAGCCGCCGTGGGATCAGCGCCCAAACGTCCCCACTGCCACCACAAACCCCGCTCAGAGCCTGGGGAGCTGCCAGCACCAGGGTATTTCCCTCTGCACGGCTTTGACACGCTGGATTTAATGAGTGGCTCTTGCAAATTTCTTTTCCTTGCCCCAGCACATCCAGTCCTGAGCCATTCACAAGTTGGGAATTCTGTTGTCTTTAGGGTATCCATTCCAAAATGCCTCAGTTCAGGTGCTCAGCAGAAATTCCACACACCAAACAGGCAAAACATAAACCAGGAGCTTTAAAAAGTTAATAAAACAACCTCTGACATCTCACTTTTTGCCTGGTGGATTTTTTTTCCCCCCAATTTTATGTTCCTAGTAACCCAATTTCCTTTCAGACTCTTTCCTTCAGGCTGGGCCTGGGAGTCTGGCTGGATGCTATTTCTTGCCAGAGCTGCAGAGGGTCAGGCTGAAGGGATGTGAGCCCAATTTGCAGATTTTGGGGCAGCAGGTCGCTGCCATTCCAGGCAGGAGCAATCTGCAGGCAGCACCTGGAATAACCAGGGCAGCACAGCCAGAGGCACCACGGCCACGCTCAGAGTGTGGGGAGGAAATTTAAGGGCAAGGAGGGGTCACCTCAAGGTCTTATTGCTGCTGTCTGGGCAGTAAGAGCTTCCTTATTTTTGCTCCTTATTTCCATTGTTACCCCACCCACCGAATCCTCGCAGTTCTCTAACCATAAAGTGAAAATTCCTTGAGTTCGTGGCACTGCTCAAACCCAATTTGTCCTTTACAGACAAAGCTGCTCTCTCATTTCCTCAGAGACTCCCCCAAACGCACCTTTCCCTGCTGCTTTAAAGAGTATTTATTTGCAGGTGAAGTTAATTTTCACATAAATAGTTCCCGTTCACCAAATCAAGGCAGTGCAGGAGCCTTACAAATCCTTGCCTTCAGTCCCTGTAAATGTGTTCCTCTGGAGCAGCACCTTAATTAAAGCTGGTGACTGGAGACACCCATTTCCTGGGCATCAAACGAGCAGGGGAGCTGAAAACGATTTTATTTCATTTTAAAGTGTTTTGAAGAGAAAAAGCCACTTGCAGACCAGCACACAGAAGATGCAAGAGGAGGAGGTTTAGAAACAAATCATTCTGGAACTCAGAGAGGTCGTGGCTGCCCTTGGTTTTGTTTGAAATACCCCAATGGTTGGGCTGTTTTTTCACTCTGAATCAGGTCCAAACCTCTCAGACACAGTTGTTTTATCAAGGTAACAGATTCAGTTAATTCTCAGTGTTTAGCAGCCCATAAAATCACACCTATTGGAGGAAGTGGCACTTTTAGAAGAGTTCCATAAAATAAAGGCTAACTCAAAGCTATTTAGGCCAATGGGTGTTGGATTTGATGCCATTTACCCATGGAACACTAAGTACACACGTTTTAAAAAGGCTCTCTCAATGGGCTGTACAGGATTAGCTTTATACATTCACACTGAATTTCTTGGCTTCTTTTGACAGCTTATTTTAAAGCCCTCAATGCCACTCGAATGCAGCAATTTTCCCTAATAGTTAATGAATTATTGCAAAAAGCCTTGAGGAAAGAAACTGTTTAAAGTGCAAGAACACACAAGAAGTTATTCTTACACTGTTTGATTTTTCCCTCAATTAATTCACTGTACTACAGCAAAAGCTATCAGGTGTCTGAGTCAGTTCTGTTCCTCTGCTCTGATATTTTTTGGTGTCACAGCAATGCACAAAGCTTTGCAGACAAGGAGGGAAAACTGGTCCTTGGTGCCAGGAACTCTGGAGCTCAAAGATGACACAACCCACTAAGTCATGACAGGAAATGCACGTGGGTGGGGGGAATGGAAATGAAGCTATTATTTAAAATAAACAGGCATTGTTTTGTCTGTAGTATGAGAGCTTGCTGTAAAAGCAAGGTTGAAGGGGAAAAAATAATTTATTTCAGTTATTTTTGCTGTTTAATAGACTGAGGGAGTGAGGACCACAGTTTCACAGAAAAGCTTCCCTATTTCAGAGACAGTTCTGAAATAAATCCCCCGGTCAGCTCCACTCCTTGCACTGTAGGGAGGCCTGAGTGTGCAAACAGAGCGTTCTGCTATTTTACCAAACTAAAATAACACAGCATCAAACCCAAGGTCCTGAAGAACCCCACAAAATTTCATATAATTTTTGATTCTACCAGAATCAGAGAGAAGCAAAGTTGAGGCCACAGCTGCAGGCACTGCCCACTGCCCCCTGGAATTCTGTTCTGTGTTAGATATTTACACAACATTAACAACCTTCCTTCCCAGTGTCAGTGAATTCACCAGGTCTCTGATCAAAACCCACCACAGAGAAGATTTTTTCCCCAACGACATCTGTGAGTAATTACACAGCACCTTTGCAAAGCTGGAAAGTTCTTATCCAGCAGAAATAAGTGCCATTAATTTGCCACAAAATCTACACATTTTGCAGTCAATTACTGGTAATTTTGCATTCCTTTCAGTAATTTCTGTCCAAATTCTTGAAGAATCCACCTAACTGCCAGAGGAAAGTGGGCAGGCAAGGCTCCAGTCAATTTGGGCCATTCAGCCCAGGGTTGAGCAAGGCAAGAAAAACCAGTTTTAAAGGACAAGAGCCATTGTACTGCCCCATCCCCAGGACCTGTGGCTCTGTCCGTGGCTGCCACGTGCCCTATCCCCCAATATCAACAGAAATATCCAGTCTGGTGGATTTAGAATCAGAAATCCTGGGAAGAGGGCTGGTGAAGCAGCAGATATAAACTGTGGGGACCCTGATTCAGTACAGATGGGCACTTCATAAGAATTTCACTTCAGGCAAAATTAAACTGGGTTTTATCACTCAGGGTTAGGACAGGTATAAATCAGCAGAGCTGTGTGGAGTTGGCTGTGGCTCCATCAATTCCTACCAGAGGAGCACACGGCCTGTCAGGATTTAAATCATTTGATGCATTTAAATCAGTGCTTCCACGGGGTTTTTATTAAGTGATCACAGCATATGTTACTCTCCTGTCTTTAACAATAATAAATCACCAACCAGCTGATGTGGAAACAGCAGAAAGGACAGAGCACAGCACGTTAGATTTTCCATTTACTGTTGATCTCAGATGCAGCCACTGCACAGGGAAGGGTTGTCCCCAAGGGAAAATATTTGAGGATAAATCCTGCAAATATAAAACTGCCTGCAAACAGTTTGATCTGATAGCTTGGGTTATATCACCATTTTGGGCAGGTTTTTATACAGCAGATTAATAGAAAAATCAGGTGGAAAGGATGAAATTTAACATTAGTTGAAAACAAAGGCTGAAGAACTTTGAGCCCCAGATGGATTGGAAACACTGCAAGTCAAGTCAAGCAACACCAGTTCAGTTAATAGATCTACGAATGAAAAAGAGGATATTTATAAATACAAAACACAGATAGGTTTGGGATTTGGTTGGGTTTTACCCCACAGAAGTCCCTGAAGGTGTTTGAAATGTTGGCATATTTGCATAATGAAAGCCACAGGAAAACTATTATTGAACTGATTTTAATTCCCAGCCTTTGGGCTCTGATGCAACGCTTACTGAAGCCATTAAATTCATGAGTTTAGATCAGACCTCCATCTGCAGAGACAAAAAAAGGGAGATAAAAGGGGTCATTTTGGGCCTCACGGTTCTCCTCAAGTCAGAATTTCTGAATCAGTTCCTTCAGGTAATTTGTGCAGCCCTACAGGGAGGGCAGAGGAGGGGAATTGCACCCAGGTAAGCAGGTGAAAATAAAGCCAAATAGTGTCAAAGTGTGGGGTAGGAACAGCTCACAAAACTGGGTTGTTCTCAGGGAAATGCCCTGGTTTGTGTAGGCCCAGCTCAGGTCACAGCCCTGAACTTTGCCTCTTTCCACGGGAATATCTCAAGTCTGACTTTGCAATTTTAGGCTGAAAAATGCATCTCTCAAAGCATCAAGTTGTGTTCGACCATCAGAATAAACCAGACCAGTTTCTGGTCATGCCTAAGTGACTTCTGGCAAGTTAAATATAAACTCAGGCCAGTGAGAGTCACACAATCCCTGCAGGAAAAGGACAATTCCCCAAACACAGGGAGACTTCCACTCTTCCTCAGCCAGCACAGAATGAATGCCCACAGATAAAATCTCTACCTCTCATGCTGGTTTTGGCTGGGATAAAGTGAATTTTTTCCATAGTGGTTGTGTTTGTGCAGAAAACAACGTTGATAACACAGGAAAGGTTTCACTGCTTCTTTTTTTGTCCATTAATAAGCTGATTTTCACCTGAGTATCCCCACAAAAATTGGGTTGGTTATTTCTATTTCTTTCCCTCCTCTTTCACATCGAACATGGATAACTTCAAGCAAACACCTTTGGAGTTAAGCAAGTCATTTTTTTAACCTTTTGGGTAGATAGCACATTGCAGCTCTTCTAGTTAATAACATCCCCCCAGCTATGGCACACCAGAGAGCTCATTTGGCTTCCAAAATAATTTCATTTTCCTGCCTCAGGTGCAGCCCCTTGGCCCCACCGAGTGAATTCTCTCACGCAAGTCTTGGTCTGGGAACCTTCTCATCAAACCCCAGAAAAAAAGAGCCAAATTTCAGTTGAAAATACCCAACAAACGTAACTGGTGACATTTGTAGTGTCACTGCTTCCCCGAAATCCCTGGTTCCTGAGCAGCTGCAGGGGGGGAGAGGCCACCCTGCAGGGAGGGAGCTCCTTTTTTGGGGCCATTTCTTGTTACCAGCAGATTTTCCCTCACTTTTCCAATATTGATTCCATAGCTATGGGATAATCTGTGAGCTGATCTAGAGTCAGGGTGATTTATTAGCCTGGGGCATGTACAGCTTTGTGTCTCTTCAGCTCAGGAATTCTATTTTTACCCAGCTGCCCTTCTCAAACATTTGCCAGGCTCTCCCTGGGGTGGGGTTTTCAGGAGAAGGAAGAATTGCCTGGGCCACGTTGGGCACTGAGGGTCCATAAAGCAGAGAGTCCTTGAAGGGTCAGTGTGGGATCGCTGCTGGTGCTGGAATTATTCTGAGAATTGCTCAGGGATGGGAATAAGGGCTCCACAACCACCTCTGAGCTCATTTCTACTCTTTTTTCATTAAAAAATCCCATAGTCCAGGCACAAAAAGCACAGGCAGGACCAGAGGGATGTCCAAACCCTCAATAAGGGGGCACAGGGAATGATAAAAGCTGGAACCAGGCTGGGATCCCCCCGTGGGCAGCACCAACAGGAGGCTCTGATGGACACAACCTCAAGGGTTTTTGGCTCCCCTGTCCTTTTGGTGAGCAAATTCCCAAGTGTTTGAGCACATTTCATCCCATTCCCCCCCGTGCCACGCGTGTGACAGCCTGGCAGCACCGACTGCAGCTCTTCCTCCAGGAAATTTGTTTCATAAATAACTTCAGAACATAAGGACATTAAAATCATTGGTGTTTACATGAAAAGTAATTGAATATCAATCAAAACTCACGGGCAACCTCCTGACAGCTCCAGTTCTGCTGTAATTCATTGAATTAATCAAGCCTTGACACTGTGATGTGTTATTGCAAAGGCTGAGGAAGGAGCAGGAAATTACAAAGTTAAGGAAAAAAAAACCAAGATTTTTTTTTGTTTTTTTTTTACTTCACTGCATGTGAAACTTTCCAGTGGAGGAGCAAAAGGCCATGAAAATGCTGCCATAGCTCAGGCTCAGCTAGTCTATAGTTCAGCCAAAAAAATCCACTGAAAGGATGGTGAAAGGATTGCATCAGGCACAGGTTTTGACTTAATCAAAACGAAGATGACATTATGGCACCTGCACATCCTCAGAGCACACCTCTATTACCTCCTCTAATTCTTAGATGTGTGTCTCATTGCTTTATGAGGGGAAAGACTAAATAACTAAATTATATTAATCTTCCTCCACTTCTGAACGGACAATCAGCTCGGGAATCCAGTGTCCCCAGTGCTGCAGACTGAAATAATCTCTTTTCAGCTACAGGAAAACTTTGAAAGACACAACCTGGACAAGGTTTGCACAAATCCTAACAAACACCACTCGTGTTTGACCACCACTCGTGTTTGACCACCACTGTGGCTCCTTTGGAGTATTTCAGCCCCAGAACATCTACATTTTAAACCCCGCTCTGAGCAGCACAACGTGGAGGTGATCACTGAGTTTCTGCTTTATTCCTAAACCATTGTGGCACAGACCAGGAGCCGTGGGCAAATATTCACCTGTGGGCAGGGATTCCCAGGATTTCCTCTGCACAGTAAAACAAAATCAGCTAAAACCGGTTTTTGCATATCAGCAAGATAACACCCTAAGTCCTATCACCTCTAAGCCCCCAAGAGATTTCCCAGCCTCATCTGGTGGAGCTGCTCCAGGAATTCTCGCTGCAGGATCCAACTCCAGCCCCTGGATCCTGTGCTCAGGAACAGCTGCAGAGCCCAGGAACCTTTGGAAGCAGAGAACCACGTTCCACCCCGCAAAGGGGTGCTCAGGGCACCCTACAACCCGGCCTTAAAACAAATGGGTCACTTAGGAGTACAAATAGGCACCTATATAATCAAAATAATCCTAATTCCAGCAGTTTATAGACATGCCAACACCACAGAGGATGTTTTCCTTCCGAGGCTGTTCGTGCTCAGAAGATAAAGTGCTGAGAAAAAGCTCTGCTGTAATGAACATGTGAAAAACCACAGGATATTCTTCCCCACTCCATCTCCCCTGGGCTTCTGCAGCACAAACAAAAGCAGATAAACTCAGAGCCATCTGCTGAAGAGGTGCCAGCAGCTCGGGGAGCAGGAGGGGGATTCTGCCATGGGATCTTTCCTCTCCAAACGACCTTCACAGAAATGCTGGCACTCCCAGCAGCTCCAGCCCCGCGCTCTCATCACTGTTTCCTGACACTTTGCATCTAGAGAAAAGGGGGAAAACAGCCAAGCAGGTCTCAGTTTCCGAGAAGGAGAAGATTTTAAGACCATTTCAGCTGGCAAAGTGCCACAGTCGCTCAGGAAAAGAAGAAAAGATATTTTAAACCTCACGCTCCATTCCCCAGCTACAGCAAGGAATATAAATACCTTCTCCTCAAGGGTTCTGGCAGAAGATACTATTTTACTCCACTTAGATTTGTTTCCAAAAAAATGAGCTCGGTGAGCAGATGTTGAGTTTACCCCAGTGGAAAATGAAGTCTGCTTTTTATCCACACAACAAATCCAGGCACTCTGACATCAGAGCTGACAAAGCTCCCCTGAAGTCCCGTGCTCTGCTCTTCACTGCCTTTTGTTGCACCCATCATCACAATCCAGATTAGATTTTTCCACCCCTCCTCCCATTTGCTCATCCAGGTGGAAACACCACGTGCCTGATTTTTAAATATGCTTTTTCCCCCCTCTTTATTAGAAACAGTGAATTTTATACTCGAAAGAGAAAGAAAAAAAACCCTGCAATGGGTCTTCAATTGAGCGGAAATAATTTGTTCTGCAGTCCTGAGCTGGTTTCCAGAAAGTGCCCTGCCTTTACCTCTTGAAATGTTCAAACTGTGGACAAGTCAGAAAGCAAATATTCAGAGCAAACAATCCATTTAAATAAGACATTTAGGGAGCTGTGAACTGTAACTTGGGGAAGAACTTCATGGCTGGGAAATTGCAACACCAGCACTGGGACAGGAGGGAGGGCAGTCTCTGGCAAGTCCTGGATTTCCCCTTCTCCCCCAGGTGTTTTGGAGGCAGAAATCCAGGAGATGTTCTGGTCTGGAGGGATATTCCAGACCAAAAACTTCTCCTGTGCCTGCCTCCAAGTGCAATTAATTGGATTCAGTGCCCCAGGTGTCTTTTTCCTCTTGGAATGTTCACATTAAATACCCAGATCTTGAGTCCCCTTTTAATACCCTGAATTAAAATCCACATTAGCAAATCTTCCATCACTGGGGGGGTTGAACAGTCACAGGCGTGGCAGTGGCTCCTCCACACACCGTGATGGATCCAGACCCTGATTTCCTGGGAGTTCAGCTTAGGGCATGACCCAGGGTAACTCGGATTGGAAATGGTTAATGGGGGTTTGGATTTGAGTTAAACCTCCACCTGCACATCATTTAGAGATCTTTGCTGCACATGAAAGAGCAGCAGAGAAAGGCTGAGGTGCAGCAGGGCTGGGGCAGAATCTGAAATGGTAAAAGGCAGAGAACAGGGCACAGAAGGTGTTTCCAGGAACTCGTTCTCATCTCCAGCTCACACCCAGGCAGGGCAATGATATTTAATACTCAAACCTCAATAATATGTTCAGCAGCAATTCCTAAAAGAAGAAATGGCTTTTTCTGCAGCAGCAATAAAGCCAGCTCTCTTGGGCAAGAGGAAATAAAATGGTTTTGTTTGTCTAAAATATGAGCTGTGAAAATAAATAGCTGTTCCATAGAGAAAATGGCATTCAAATGAAACCCCGCACTTTCCTTTTGATAGGATATTGAACATTCCACTGTCCCTGTCTGAGCTCCCTGCCCAGCTCCCCTCACGCTCCAGACACCACTTGGCCATGCACATTTTGTTTCATTAGTCCTCACATGCAACACGAATCTACTCCTGGCTGTAATTAATTTCTGTTACATATTTGCACAGCTCCAGAATCTCCTCAGGGGAAAGGCTCTGCTACACATTTAAGAAGTAAATTTATGTGTGCTTGTGTAGATGGACCCTCTGGAATAGTTTCTATTTTGTTGGGATGATTTCTCAGTCAAACACATCTGAGTGGATTTTTTTTTTTTCCAATACAAGAACGACAACATCCACAAAGTTAGAGACACAGAAATAAACCCAAATAATGTGACATTCCTTGAGAACTCAAGGAACAATGCTGCCTTCAGGTATTCAGCACTAACGCAGGAATCAATCAGATCTGTTATTATCTACTTCCCAAAAGCTGGAGCAGGTTGTTGGTTGGAGCAGTGAAGCTCCAGCATCTCCCGAGTGAGGGAGCTCCAAGATAAGGGGCCTTTGCTTTACTCTCACTGCTCTAATCCTGCAGATATAATTATTCAGACTCCTGGCCTGATTCAAAGCACACTGAATTAGTGCAGGCTTTCCTCTGGCTGCTAAACTCGCCTGTCTCCCTGCACAGTGGCTGCCTAAGGAGTGGAACTAATGCAGTTTAAGGGTGCATAATTCCCATTCACGTCAGAAAGGATGGGATTTCTATGGAGATCAGCATCTCCTGATTGCTTGGCTAATCACTGCCTTCCCACGCCACAGGCAAGGGAAATAAATATTTTTCCTGGGAGTGAATAAATTCAAACGTGGCAGCTGAAGTGATAGAAGCTAATGGGGAGAGCAGCATTCCAGTGGAGGGGTGATGCTGAGGACCCCAGATCCTGCTGGATTCAGGAGCAACATTTCCAGATGGGAGTTAGAGTTTGATTGAGACAGAATTCTAATTTATGGTTAAAATAGGTTTTACCTCTGTCCAGGAGCAGCAGGAATGGAACAGCTCTGCAGAGGGTGAGGGGTGGGAGCACAAAGGAACAACACAGCAGCACCTTCCCCTGCACAGGGATCCCCAAACAGCGCCAGGAACAGCCCAGAGGGGCAGCAGCACCCGGGATCCAGAGGAGGCTGAGCAAGGAGCTGCCCACAACAGGCAAAAATCCTCCAGGAAAGGCCAGGCTCTGCCCCAAATGTGGCTGTGGGGGCAGGGGTGGCTGGGCAGCCCAGGTGATCCCGGCCAGGGCAATGAGAGCTCCACCTGCACAGGGTAAGAGCCTTGATCTGTGTTGCTTTTACTGAAGTTTTAACCTTTAATTTAAGACAAAAATTTAAAAAAATAATAAAACCAAGCCCCTTTTTATGATGAAGTGGAGTATTTATGCAACTGTTTAGTCCAGTTTTGTGAACAACAGGTTTTCTATAGCATTTGGTCCATATACAGCTTATCTCATTACGTCAAATACTGTTTACTCAGTCAAAAAGATAAAATAAATTATATTAACAAGTGAATTTCTCTTAGTCATTTTGTAAAATCCTTTATCCAGGCATCCCAAAGTACAAACAAATCTGATTAGAAGCTGTAATTTGATAAAGGCATGATTTTAAATACTTCATATAAACAGCACGCCCACCTCCGTGGTGGAGAATGGCAGATTTGTGAAGTTCACAGCAGAATATAAAAGTATAGGACACAAGGTTAGGGAAAGTCAGCCCAGAAATCTGAGAGACAAAATTAAAGCAGTTGCCAGATTTAACTGTGGCTTGGGTGCAATTCTCAAAAAAAAAAAAAAAAAAAAACAACAACCCTAATCAAAGCATCTTAATGAGCACAGGTAATTAAATCTCATTTTTATGTGTCCTCTAACATGTAATTTGTCCGGTAGGACCAGATACTTCCCTGCACTCTTTTATGTGGCCCTTATCCCATTGTTTGTGAGAATGGCAGGTCTTTCACTGCAGGATTCTCCTGGGGACTGCAGGTGTGTCCTTCCCATCGTTAGGATGTGGAAAATTAAGTATTACAGAATCATGGAATGGTTTGGATGGGAAGGGACCTTAAAGATGAGCCAGTGCCACCCCTGCCGGGGCAGGGACACCTCCCACTGTCCCAGGCTGGCCTCGGACACTGCCAGGGATGGGGCAGCAAAGAGGGAAGGAGCAAATGAAACCCGGGCTGGGAATAGAGCCCCGAAAACCGGACCGTGAGGACGCTGCTGGATTCCTCACCTGAGCAGGTGAAACTGCTCCCACCCCACAAAATCCCTTTGGGAACAGCCCGGGCGCTCCCTTCTCCCCAGCGAGGGCAGCACAGGGCGCGGGCAGCGGGTGCTGGAAGGCGCCACAAAGCAGGGATAAACCCAGTGGGAAACATTTTGGGGTTTTGTGTCCCAGCCCCGGTCCCGGGCAGTGCCGTTCCCGGGGCAAGGCTGGCATCCCGCGGCAGCCACCGGGATCGCGCCCGGCGGAGCCAGCAGCGCTCCCTGCTCTTCCTGCTCATTCCCTTCCCATATTTGCTCACATCCTACGGCTGGAAAGCCAAAAATTCATTCCACCAGCGCGGAAAAAATAAGGGGTTTTTTTTGGGGATGGCTTAGAGTGGATGAAGCCCTCCCTCCTTTCACCTGCAAGAGTCCCGGTGTTTAAAAGCTGGGAAAACACTCGTGGACAAACCCAACCACCCTGAATGCCTCAGCACCTAATTCCCTAAACTTGGATTGTCAAGAAACTGAACCTACAGGCAATAAAAGCTGAAGAGAAAGCAGCCACAACAAAACTTTTCCTGGCATTTGCAAATCCACGCAGGAGGTGTGGAGCAACCAACAGAGCCGAGTTCTAATGAGAGCCTTGTGTTTGAAAACAGCTTTTCTTTAAACACTACAGGGCTCGTGGTAGTGGCAGGATATTCCCTAAAAGTCAGAGAATGCTTCATTAGTGTTCATGGGAACAGAGGAGCAGCCTGCCCTTGGGAAGTTAATGAGCACACGGAGATCTCAGGTCCTGCCCTGGTCACAGCGCCCGAGGCTGCGGGGCTGTGAGTGCTCCCCACAACTGCTCAGCAGCGGGGCTCAGACACAGCTCTCACCGGGTTAATTTTGTCTGTGTGATTACTGACATTAATGCCAATCTGGCTGCAAGTCACACACTTCAAGAGATGCTCGCCTACTTAAATATGAATGATGCTTTTCTGCTGTAAGGTGTAAGGGAAAGGAAAACACAATTACAGGAATAAGCATTGACAGCAGTGCAAGCAGGAAAAATAAAAGGTGTTTCACACAGACAAATGCTAAACCAACCCACTTCAATCACTGCCCCCCCCTCTAGGAGGCAAAAATTGCTTTATTAAATCTTGGTCAAGCAAAAAACGGGAGTATCTCCTTTATTTAAGAAAAAAACAAAGGTTTGAACTATGATAAAAATACCTTCAGGCCTTGAGTGACTTTTAGCAAGTCCTGGTACAAATCCACATCCCTTTATCCCTTGAAATGGAGATGGAGATGATGTGACCCATCCCATTTCTCCCAGCAGCACCAGGATTTATTTCCAGCAGTTGTGTTGTCCTCTGTGCTATTTAAATCGTGCCACTTGCATTTTGTCACCTGCATTAAAAACATCTCCAGAAAAGAAATGTAAGGGGAAGTCTTGATATTAGATTTATTTTCCCCAAATGCACTTGATTCCAAGATTAGCCTTTTAGGATCATTACCTTCTGGGATCTGCTGCAGTCTGGACCCTCTTCCCCTACCCACTGTGCTATTCCAGTTTGTTGGTTCAGAGCTGCTCAAAACCTGGAATAACTTCTTAGCAGGATCTGGAAAGTGGGGTGAGCAGCTCCACACCTCCTCTCTGATCCCTTTTTCCCTCTCCCCTAACACATATCCTTCCCTCTCCACTATCCTGACCTGAAGGGTGGATTCTGTGGGATGAAAGGGCCCAGGGGTTTGGCATTTCCAGGAGGCATTCAAGGAAGAACGAGGTTGAAGGATATAAAAAAGGCTGTGCTGGCATTTGATGGAGCAATTGAAACCAGTTTGTAAATTGGTTTTTATTCTCCTTTTTACACAGAGCCCAAGATCAGAGCCCCTTTGTGAGGGGCTGTTATTGTGGAGGGTCCGTGTGCAGGGCAGGAAACAGAGACAAGGAGCTCTCAGGGATCCAGGGACAGCACCTGGCAGCCAGCTCCAAATACAGGCAGCCCTTGCCATAAAGCCATTCACTCCAGGAGCAGCAAATTCCCTCCTTCCTTCAGCTTTCTGAGTCAGCAGTGACACAAAGATAACTCAGTGTGCTGGTACCAAAAATTAAACCAAAGCAGCTTCTTGATCCGGTGTCATACACCCCCAGTAATTCAAAGCAAAGTGAATTCCAGGCTGTTTTCCCAGCCTTCCCAGGCAGTTTCACTGGAAAGAACAATATCAGAGCTGCTTGATTTAACCACCCTTCATTTAAAGGCCAAGGCTAGAGTGGCTTCTTTTTGTCTTCTTTGTAACTGGAGTGTTCAGGCAGAGATAGCTGTGTTCTATCCATCAGGCATGAGTGAAAGGTGAATAAAAGCATTTACTGAACTGTCATATCCCTGATAAAACAACAGCTGCTGCCAGCTCGGGAGGGAATGCATTAGCAGAAGCAAACCTGGAAGATAAAGAGCTATTAGTCACAACATGCCTTTCAATCCCTATTTGTGTGAGCAGTTCAGCTCTGGAATGAACATAATCCTTATTTACAATAAATTAAGCTTATCTCTGCACTGTGGGGTACCTTCCACAGCGACGGCAGATTGATTTTATTTCCTTCAGAAACACATTTACCTTCCCCACAGCCCGGGTCTGGCTTCCCTGAGAGCCTCCCTCCCCTCCAGCTCTGCTCCTACAACACTCCTGCACGTGGAAATCCAACATTTTGCTGTTTTTAACTCAAAACCCCAGACCACGATTCTGCCCTAGAAGAAAATTAGGTTGTGGTAACTGAATGCCAAAACATGCTGCACCACAAATTAAGTGGGACTTTTCTTTATTTTCAATGTTTACAGAGATGGAAATAAATACAGGAAAGAGGAGATTTTTTTAAAAGAAATCAATCGAGTCTTCAAACAGGAAAAATTGTATCCAAGAGCTGCTTCAAACTGGCCACCATTCCAGAGATCAGGAACAGGGTAACAATCATGGGAATAACTAAAGAGAAGCATTGCCACAAGCCAGGGTGACAGAGCAGTGAACACGCAGCTGGCAGGAGACAGAACAACCACACTACAGCAGGAGCCTCACGTATTTACAGCAAACCCATCATACAAAACCAGTGGGAAGTGTTTAGGGAGGGATTTCTTCTCTGTCCAGCTGTCAGATATAAAAGATACATCAGAGGGTTTGGTGGTTTGGTTCCTCTCCACAATATCCACAGAAGAGTTTCTGCTTTTGGCGAAGTTTAAAAAATCCTTTGTACTGCGGGAATTTTTCGTCCAACCCGAACTTCTCTGCGCTTCCATCCTTGGCTGTCGTCATCGCTGTCATCCAGGGGGCAGTTGGTCAGGAGACAAAGAGTTTGTAAAGCTCTTCCCAGGCCTTTATCGATGCTCTGACCTGTAGGTTGGAAAAGTGTCCGTGCGGTGGAGCTTCACTGGGCTGGAAACGTCTTCATGGAGCCAGATAAAAAAACAGAGCAACCCCAGTTACACACGGGCACCTCAGCCAGTGATTCACACACAGGAATAAGGGAACTACGGATTAATTAATTAAATCTACCCCTGCTTAATCTGCTGCTCCAGCTCTGAAATATCCACACAGATTTTCTTTAACAGTTCCCTCTGACAGAAACTTGTACAAAGCAAATTATTTTTTTTCAAAGTTCTGACTTTCATTTAAAATGTAAAAACGCTCTTTTAGATCCTTTTTTCCCCAGTCTAACAAGCAAACTATTTTTCTAAATAAAAAAAATTTTAAAAGTGGTTTGTACCCCTGAGGTCTTATTTATCTCATGCCAGCTCCATGCTGAATTACGGGTTTAATAAAGGGCTCTGTGGAAGGGCACAGTAAGGCCAATGCACACACTGTGCCACCAGCAGCTCCCCTTCCCATGCCCCAATCCACGGAACAACTCTGACCGGGCATGGAAGTGCTGCTTTCATCCTTCATCCCTCCCCGGGATGCAGTTTCCATGTGCTGCCTGCCCCCTCTAGTGTTGGAAAGAAAGAATCAGGAAAAATATTCTATTTCAGGCTTTTTTTTCCTGATTGAGGTTTTTAACTCTGACAACAAACACAACTCCACGCTGCTGACTCTGGCCCAGCTCCTCCGAGGTCTGAGCATCTCCTGCTGCAGGTGGGGAAGCCAGCATAGCGGTGCTGGCAGGTGCTGCAGGTCCCCTCCCTCAGGAGCCCGGAGCTCAGATTTGAACCCTCTGAGACACCCGGGGGCAGAGCTGCTCCCCCAGAGCCATCCTGCCTCCCGGAGGGCTGGGATCCCTCCCAGGCCCAGCCAGGCACTCGGGAACCACCGGGTGTCCCTTGGAGAGCACGGAGGCACCGCTGGGAGCTGCCCCTGGAGCATCCCTCCCTCTCTGCATCCCGGAGCTGCCCCTGGAGCATCCCTCCCTCTCTGCATCCCGGAGCTGCCCCTGGACCGTGCCGNCCGGAGCTGCTCCTGGAGCATCCCTCCCTCTCTGCATCCCGGAGCGGCCCCTGGAGCATCCCTCCCTCTCTGCCTCCCGGAGCTGCTCCTGGAGCATCCCTCCCTCTCTGCATCCCGGAGCTGCCCCTGGAGCATCCCTCCCTCTCTGCATCCCGGAGCTGCCCCTGGAGCATCCCTCCCTCTCTGCATCCCGGAGCTGCCCGGGCACAGGGACGGAGCTGTGCTGCCCCAGGGTTCTCTGGAGCTGGAGGAGGCACCTGCCCGCCCTCAGGCCAGGCTGCAACGCAGTGGCAGCGCCGCAGGTGCTCCATAAACACTTTTCCAGGATTATCGTGGCCATTTCCTTTCATTTCCCCCAGTTCAGCTGGTTTGGGGGATGTGGTTGTTTTGGGTGCATTTTAACAAGCACACAGAATTAACAGTGAAGGCTGCACCGTTCTCAGCATGAGGCAGGCATCCAGAGGGAGGGAGCCAAGAGGTTTAAAGCCTGGCAAGAAAAGCCAGTAAGAGTTGGGTAGCAGGTGTCCCCTGAGCCTCCTGTGCTCCAGGACAAACATCCCCTGCTCCTCACAGGATTTGTGCTCCAGACCCTTCCCCAGCCTTGCTGACCTTGCTCCAGCACCTCCACATCCTCCCTAAACTGGGGACACAGCACTGCACGTCAAGAATCCCCTCCCTGGTCCTGCTGGGCACACCATCCCCACACCCCCCCGGTGCCAGGCTGTCCATCCCAAACAGGACATGCCCCTGTCCCCACTGAGGCCGAGTGCCACCCCCCGGGGAGGTGGCAGGGGCTTGCAGGGAGTGACAGGGCAGTGCCCCTTACCTGGCAGGCCGAGGAGCTGCCCAGTGCTGTGCTGCCGGGTGATGTGGTGCCAGTAGGCGCTGCGGGGCAGGGGCACCACGGTGCCCAGTGACACGGCCCGCTCGCTCATCTTCAGCTGCAAGGCAGGACAGCAGGTCAGGGACAGGCTGGAACAGCGCCTGGGACAGCACAACCACGGCAAAAGCTGGTACTGAGGCAGCCTGAACTCCCCCCTGCCCGGGTTAGTCTGCACGGGCACAGAGCTCTGGGCTAGGGCACACTGCTCTGGGTTGGGTCACACAGCTCTGGGTAAGGAGGGCACACTGCTCTGGGTTGGGTCACACAGCTCTCTTTAGGAGGGCACACTGCTCTGGGTTAGGGCACACAGCTCTGGGTGAGGAGGG
>VWZW01001136.1:800068-829753 GCA_013397115.1 Edolisoma coerulescens | reverse complement strand
GCTCTGGGTCAGGAGGGCACACTGCTCTGGGTTGGGTCACACAGCTCTGTTTAGGAGGGCACAGCTCTGGGTGAGGAGGGCACAGCTCTGGGTGAGGAGGGCACACAGCTCTGGGTTAGAGCATGCTGCTCTGGGTCAGGAGGGCACACAGCTCTCTTTAGGAGCTCCCACTGCTGCTGCAGCTCACCTTGGTGCTGCCCTGCTCCCGGGCAAGCCCAGCTGCCCCCGAGGGCAGTCCTAACTCCAGCAGCTGAAACAGAAAGCGGGGGTGAGCAGCAGGCAGGGCAGAGCTGGGATCCTCCCCTGCCACCGGAGGGGCTGCCCAGCCACACCAGCGGCTCCCCAGAGCCAGACCCGGCTCAGCACACGGGGAACCTCACCGGGTGTGTTTCACAAGCTGTTCTCATTAATTTTGCAGCATTTTCTATTCACCTCCCTCCCCCAGAGCCCAGGAACCAGCCAGCTGATGGCACAGGAGCGCAGCAGGAGAACTGCATCCTCCATCCAGATTCCCTGAAGGAGCACACCCAGACGTGCTGGGAGGAGAGCACAGGGGCTGCACTGCACTGCTGGGAGCCCCATCCCACCCTGCCCCGTCCCCACAGGGCTGCCAGCTTCATTTCCTCACAAAATCACAGCCCCTGGTTATTGACATTACACTTAACTCATGAGAGCTGACTACTTTAAGGCACTTTTTCCAAACTCAATTATTAATTCAGTAATGTGCAAGCTGGTAAAAATATTTGGATTCTATCATCAGCTTCATAGGGCAGCTAAAACTCTCCTCCCAAAGCTCAGGGAAACATCAGTTCAAACATACCAAGGCTTCCCTAGACTTCTCTAATTTATGAAGACAGCTTTTTACAAAAGAGTAAATTTTGCATTTTGGTTTCACAAAACCAGAGGTGAAAGAACCTTTTACAAGAAAATTAGAGTATTTTGAAGCACAACCCAACAGCAAACATGGAAAAGCAAAGAGACACTTCCAGGTTATTCAGAGGTGCCTTCAACCTCCTCTGTGTGCAGGGACACCTGTGATGGGAAGGTAAAAAACTGAAATGTGGTTTAAAAAAAACCCCTTTGGTTTAAAACTAAAGCAAAGCAAACCCAGCTCAAGTCCTGCTCTGACAGGAGCCACCTCCACATCAGCTGGATGTGAATCCCTCTGCAGTGCCACCACACAGCTCAGCACCACAAAACAAAGCATGGGATCTTTTCCAGGGAGTGCCAACCAGCAGAGCACTGTGGGGCGGGCGGGCTCAGCTGCAGGTATTGTTTTCTGCAGGTTTCATTTATTGGGGAGCTGGACAGAGAGCTGGGGCAGTCTGGGAATGGTTCTGCTGCCAGCAGGAGTGCAAAACCAACAGGTTGGCTTGGAGGATAAGCCCAGAGACACGGCCAGAGCAAGGCTAAACAAGGACACAGAGAAGGGCCAGAGGAGATGCCCCTCCTGACCTCAGCAGGGGAAAAGGACACAGAGCCCTGCAGAATATTTCAAACATTTCTGACAGACTTGGGGAACTCATATCCAGGGACACATGGACTCAGCTGAAACAATTGTATTCTGCTACCAAACTCCGGGACCTTCAGCTCATCAGGAATGTGCTGTTATCCCCTCCCGTGGCTCTGCAGGGTCTATAAAATTAGATTTAGAGGTTGTGGTGGGACACAGTGTTTGTGAAAAAGCTTTTTTTTGAGGTTGTGCAGCTGCTGCCTGTTGAAGTCTACAGCAACTCTGCATCTGCTGAGTCTATGGGCACTTGGAAGATGGAAATTTTACATCATCTATGAAAGATGTTATTCCAGAAATGCAAAGCCAACAAACTTGAAATTGCCTGTAAACCTGTTCACTGTGATTTCACTGCTTCCTGAAAATGAAATCGTTCTCTCAACAGGTTCCTCCATCACTTCTGACCCTGCTGGGCTACAAATGTGAGTGAAGTTATGCTGACCTAGCCTCGGTTAATTTTAATCTGCTTAATTTAGTCACTGCTGAGTACTTGTCTCATCTATCCATCTGTCTCCACTGCAGATAAATTTAGATATTTTTGAACAAGAACTCCCTTCATTAACTAGACCTAAGAGGTTCTTGGTTTTAAAGAAAGAAGTAAAATGCAGCAAAGATGGCCTTAGATGATATTTTACAGGAAAAGGGCAAACCAGCAGCACTGCTGGCTGCAGGTGAGCTCTTCTCATCTTTCTGAAAGCATCAAGCAAAGTGTCAAGCTCTTCCCAGGGAACCTGTCTGATTCTTCCCAAACCACCCTCGGAGCACAGACACCACTTAGCAAATGGAAAACTGAGCAGGAGCCACATTTTGCAAGTAGACTGAGGAGAAATGCTTCCAAACAAACTCATGCTGCTGATTAACCAAAGGAAATTAATGAGACTGTGCGCTGACAGGAGCTGCTTTTCTCTGTATCATTGATAACTTATTGATAACTTTGCACCCACAGACATCGAGGACTCTGTTTCCCTGCTGTTGTTATCCTTGAGCAGGAACTCCAGTTATATATATTGCCCTAAATTTTACAATCAAGCAGAAAATAATAACAATAAAAAAAATAATAATAATAGTAATAGATAATAATAATAGATAATTGACAATAATAAGCCCCCTGAAGCAGCACAATTTTGGTGGATGCCCATTGTGGAATCCCAATCCCAATCCCAGTCCCCATCCCCATCCCAGCAAGGTCCATACCATGGAGTTCTTCACGCTCTGCAGCAGCCGCTCGTGTTGCTCTGCTATGGCCAGGGCAGCCGAGTGAACCTTCTGGTAGATGGCTTCCCCATCCCTGGTCTGAAAGATGAACAGCCCTTCTCCTGTGTCACACATCCTGCCAAGGCAAGAGCACAGGGCATCCACGTGGGAGATGGAACTTCCCAGGTCACCACAAAACCTCCCCGCGCTGCCCTAAAGGTGCCACTGCACAAGGAGTGAGGAAACAAAGGTGGCTGAGGAGGGAACAAAGTTATTTCCACCTCTCTGCCTGCAGTTCTGTGCAGCCCTGGTGCCATTCACTGTTCCAGGCCGTGTTTGTGTTGCTCTCTCCAGACTCAGCTGCTCCATCACAAGTGCAAAAGCTCTGGAGAGTTCCTGCACAAGACCCAGATTTTTTCTGTTTAGGCTCTATCTGGAATCTGTGCCAGGTAGGATTAATTTGTCTTCCCCTTTCAGACTTTTAATGAGTTTTGCAGACTTTTGTCTTCCCCTTGAAACGATAAATACAAATCCTCAGTGTCCCAAATGCGTTGTCCTGTCATGGCTAATGCACCATCAGCCAAAGGAGAATGTGTTCCCTTCCCTCCCCAGGAGGGCTAAATCCTGCACTGAGATGGAGGGTGGAAATTCAAGTGCCTCCTCCCTTTCCAGACAAGATAATTCTGTGATCTGCTTCCCCTTCACTGTTGTAATTCTTTAACGTGCTTGTGTCCAGTAAAGCCTCCAGTATCTCCTCAGAAGGATGGGATGGTTCAGTCCAGTATCACTCCAGCTTCACCCAAAGCCTTCAGCTCATCACCACTGAGCTGGAGGAGCAATGCCTCTAAAACAAGGAATTTTATCCAACTTCCTCACAAACCCATTTGCCACAAAGATCAGTGGAAAACAGGAGTCCCTTCATTACTTTTGTTTGCTCTGGGGAAACAACTCAGCACCCACTGCCCTCGACATCCAACTCCACTTCTCCTGACAAAAGCTCCGTAACTCTGTGCCCAAACCTTGTACAAACTCTGGAATGATGTTCACCTCTTCTTCCCAGACCTTTCCATCCAAATCCTTGGCTCACTGACTGCTGTGTTTAGGAATAACTCCATACAGTGCCATAAAACACTGCCAGCCTCCACCCGGCATCCCTCAGCTCTCCCACACCCTTCAGGCACTTTGGCAACAGCTTCCATTCAGCTGGGATTGAGAGGGGTTTTATTTGGGTTTATATTTGTTTCAGTATTTTAATTGGAGGAGTTGTTTTTTGAGTTTATACTTGTTTTAGTATGTTAATTGGGTGTTTTGGGGGGTTTATATTTGTTTCAGTATTTTAATTGGGGGTTTTTTGGGGGGTTTATATTTGTTTCAGTATTTTAATTGGGGTTTTTTGGGGGGTTTATATTTGTTTCAGTATTTTAATTGGGGTTTTTTGGGGGGTTTATATTTGTTTCAGTATTTTAATTGGGGTTTTTGGGGGGGTTTATATTTGTTTCAGTATTTTACTTGGGGGTTTTTGGGGGGTTTATATTTGTTTCAGTATTTTAATTGGGGTTTTTTGGGGGGTTTATATTTGTTTCAGTATTTTAATTGGGGTTTTTTGGGGGGTTTATATTTGTTTCAATATTTTAACTGGGTGGTGTTTTTTTTGTATGAACGGGTCCAGACTGGCCTCTGGCTGAAGATCAGCTCCCTTATCCTTGGAAACCCTGTGGAAATGGTCCAGGTACCCCCAGGAAGGCAAAGCAAGAGCACAAACTGCCACCTACCTCCCTGCCTCGAAGGTGAACCAGGCTGGGTCCCGCCCGTAGCGCCGGAGGGCACTTAATGGCCAAGAGACGAGTTTGACTCTGGGATTCTGGATGTCCCAAAGACAGATATTCTCAAATGTTATCTGCAAGGTACATTCCCCATGCACATCTAAATTAGGGGATGGCATCAAATACACATTGAATCTCTCTGGGAGAAAAACAAAAGGTTAGTCTAAAATCCCTGCCCAGCAAACGTGGAAGTCATTCAAGGAATTTCCTATTTTCCATCTCTAACACCTGAGCTTATTTCCACTTAGAGCATTTAATTCCCACACAAAGAACTCCTGCCAGTATCTCAGTAAACTCCACGTTTGGGGCAGTCAGATGCTGCACCCAAAGGGCATCAAATATTTGTGTGTGCACTCAGAGCCTGAGGGGAGCTGCACCAGCACAACCCTGATATTTGCAAACAGCTCATAAAATTGTGTGCATGAATAAACACATTGCTTGTGCAGGTAATGAGCTCATTTGCATAGGAAAGTGCAGTAGCCACGGGCTCAGGTTCTGCATGTAATTACTGTTATTTATTATTCTCTTTACACAGCCCCAGTCACTGACATCACACAAAAAAACCCCCACACAACAAACAGTTCCCATCTCCAAGAGCAACTAACTCATCTGAGAAAGAGAAGTGCCACTCCAAAATAATCCCAGTTAACTTATTTATTACCTCTGGCAGCAACTGAAACCAAAAGCCAAAAACCAACCCCCAAAGAACCAAAACCACCCCCCTCCAAAACAGGAAGGAGGGCTTGGAAAAACAGATTTGCTCCTCTTTATTTCCAATATCCGTACATACAGTCTAAAAGGCTTGAACATAAAGCAATTAACAATTCAAAAGGTCAATATTTCTGTACCTACCACTCTGCTCCCTCTCTACTCCAGATGCCAGCAAGTCAGGCTCTCCAAGGCTAATGTCATTAATTCGTGTTCCCAGGCACTCCATCTGCAGCACCTTGCACCACTCATCTGCCTCAAGTTCTGTATAAATGCCCAGAAAATCTCTGTGTAGGTACATAATATTGATAATTTCACAATAAAGCTCTGAGCTTTTCTAAGGAGCGTCACCGTTTTACCCACCTGACTCACAGGCGAAGGTTTTGGAGGTGTCATCACTGAAATAAACACCCACAGCATGTTTCTTTGTGCTTTTGGGCAGCCTCGAGATGTTCTTCACGTTATTGAGTTCTGTGACCTGGAAAAGCACAATTTGGGATTTTAACGAGGAGCTGGGGAAGAGACCTGTCCGTTCCTGACTGGGCAAGGGGAGGAGAGAAGGGAAAGGAGGGAGAAGAAGTTGGGGCAGCATCAGCAGGCTCTGAACCTCCGTGATGGCTCCTGAGGAAACGCAGCCTGGCCAGGAACCGCCTCGGAAATTCCACGGGGAGCCCCTGGGAGATGCAGCAGGCACGTCCTCCACTTCTCTCACCTCCAGACATCACCATCCCAACGGGAATGTTAGCCAAGAAAAAGGTGGAATGAAAGCTGCCTCCAGTCTGAGCAATACTCACACGAAGGGCATGAGAAAGGCCAACCTGGTGCAGCAGAACCAGAGAGAGGAGAGATGGGGATCTAAAGGATTCACCCCTGAGGAGTCCCAGCACTCCCAGTTCCAGCAGAGCTTTCAGCAGGGAGGAAAAAACAATGATGAAAAGCTGCTCTCTACTTTATTTATTTTTTGATGGAAAGTTGAGGATTTGTTTGAATGGTCCACTTCAAAAAAAAACCCAAAATAAAATCACAGTTTTCATTATCAGAAAGTGTTTTAGCATTAAAGATTCAGACTTGTAAACACAGACTTCTGTTGTTTGGTTACCAAAAACTGATTGGAAAAACAGCTTTCATACCCCAAAAAATATAAAATTTGGTATTACCTTGTATACAGCTTTAGTAAATACATAACACAGTGATTTCATATTTCTAAATGCACTTTTCACCCTCACAACCCAGGAGTAATGCTCTGGAATTTGGCTGAGGAGGGATTCTTCTTTATTTAAATTAATCACAATTCCAAGCAAGACCTGGAGAAGATTTTCCTACTGTGAATGGGAAGAACAAAGAGCAACATGGACAACATCTCCCCAAAAATTATAAATAACAGAGCCAGTGTCCAGAAACTCATTCCATGGGCAGCAGCAGAAGGATACAATGGAAGGATCATCCCATGGAGAACACTCCAAACCTTCAGCAGAGCTGCCAACTTTGGAACTCAGGTTTCTCCAGCCTCTAGGTTGAAGATTTTGAGAAGTGTCAAAATGAGACTTGATAATTTGGCTTCATTTTGCACAAGGGGTTTTTCTTTCCCCCCTCTTCCAGGAAATGCTGTGGTGGGAGCACATCCCCCAGTGCTCAGCAGACCCCAGCTCACTGCTAAATACAGATCTGCCAGGACCCATTCCCTGGGACCCGGCAGGCCAAGCACAACCTGCCAGCTGCCAAGTTCCACCCCAAGAGATCTTCCTCAGACACCAAGAAAGGATTCGAATCCCAGGGGAAGTAAAACCAGATTTTTCCCCATTCAGGACAGCGACCACCTCGGCATTTAGGCTGAGCACATTTGCATTTCCTGCAAGGGAATTGCCAATGAATTTCAGCCCTGTGCCCACCAGAGCCAGCAGAATTCGCATTTTGGAAATGAGTGATTTAGGCTAACTTGGAGTTTTGCTAATGGGAAGCTCCTTTCTGAGAGTCCCTGTGGGATATCCCAGGGCCTGCCTGTGGCCAGAGGAGTCCTGCGGGTGCTGTGCCCGGGCTCAGGGTGCTCAGCAGGGTGGTAGATGGCTTCCCCATCCCTGGTCTGAAAGATGAACCCATGGGTGGGCACTCTGGCACTCTGGGACTCTCTGAAGCCAGGGGTGCGAGTGATTCCCTGCAGAAGAGTGGCCGGAAGCCAAATTTTCATCTTCCAGGCCTTCCATCCTGGGCACAACCTCGTGGAGGCCGATTTTTATGTCTGGAAGACAACACCCAACAAGCACCTGGTGGCATTTCACAGAGCAGGGCCTCAAAGTCTTCTCCTGAACCTCCAGATTTCCTGGTGGCACCTGAGCTGCCCGAGCTGCCACCAAAGCGTGTCCCCGTGAGGGGTGACAGAAAAAATAACCCAGCAGCTGGCCCTGCCCCCTGAGCCAGCCCAGCCCTCACGCTCTGCTCTCCTCCAGGAGCTTCACAAGGAGGTTTCCCCCAGCAGCACAGGCAGATGGACAATCTGGCAGGAGCGATTCCCTGCCAAAGAGTGCCTGGAATCCAACCTTTCATCTTCCAGGCCTTCCATCCTGGGCACAACCTCGTGGCACCTGACTTCCATGTCTGGAAAACAACACCCAACAAGCACCTGGTGGCATTTCAGAGCAGGGCCTCAAAGCCTTCACCTGGTGGCACCTGAGCTGCCATCGAGGCTGGGGTTGCCTTCACCTCTCCCAGTTCCAGGGACGTTCTCCACTCTGGCAGTGGCCCCTCCTGACACGATCCAGAGCTTCATCCAAGCAGCAATTCCTGCTGCCCTCTGGGAAAACCAGGACACCTGACCTGCTGTGCCACCCAGCAAGTGCCCTCCCCAGCCCAGCTGACTGGGCAGCCTCCCTGTTGCTCACAGGCAGGACAGATGGTCCCAGTTGTCTGGCACATCCTCCTGGAATTCACACTGCAGCCTGCAAACACCCCCACGCTCCTGGAAGCCGGCCAGGAGCAGGCACCAAACACCTGCAAATATTTGAGGCTGAAGTTTGCTTTCTTCCTCCTTTTTTTTTGCATTTTAAAATAGCTCTCCTCCTGCCAGGCTCTTGCAAAACAAGTGTTTTCATGGCTAGTTTAATCCATGTATGTTTTATTTATCTGAGATCAGGAGCTAAGGTACATTTAGCAAATTAATTCTAAAATGGGGGTGAACCACAAATATCAGACCTAAGACAGTATTAACAGAGAAATCACAATAATTATATTTTGTTAAGGTTTGAAGACCTCCCTTTGCGTATTTCCCCCCTCCTTTTCCCCTTCAAGCCTCCTTTGGATTAAGATGACAACCCATGTAACTGAAATATGTTTGATTAGATTAAGAACTAAAATACTTGCAGAGCTGTGTGGTGAGAGAGCTCTGAACCAGGACCAGGGATTAATCAATCAGTCATTTCCCAGCTGACAGAACAAGCAGAGCTTCAGCCTGACAGATCCACTCAGCCAAAATTCTTCCACCTCTCCCATTCCCATCAAAAACATGCCCAAAAAAGCAGTTTCCTAAAAAATGGTCCTCAGAATTCCAACTGCAGGATTCTCAAATATGGGGAGCATTTCAGAAGACAACACCAGGGATAATATTTATTGCCGACACCACCGCCACACTCAATGGTTCCCAAGCACTTTGGGTTTTAATCTTAATTAAGGATTCATGGCTCTGTCTTAGCTCACTGAAAATTGCCCCATGATGGGAACAAATAAAATACTTCCCAGGAAACCCCTGGGGAGCATTTAATGGAAAATGTTATTGCTCACCTCTGCTTGCAAGATCTGCACATCTCTAACCTGCTAAGTATAAATAACAGATTAAATTTTATAGAGAATCACGGAAGGGGTTGGGTTGGAAGGGACCTTAAAGCCCATTCAGTTCCACCCCTTTCCCTTCTCTTCCTTCTCTTTTCTCTCTTCTCTTTTTTTCTCTTTTCTCTTCTTCTCTCATCTTTTCTTCTCTCTTCTTCTCTTGTCTTCTCTTCTTCTCTTTTCCCCCTCCTCTTCCCTTCTCTCCCTCACAAACATTCCACAAGCACCACTGGGTGGAATTTTAGTGGAGACACCAAAACACCCTGAAAAGTTCCCTTAATTCTCTGAAAGCCTTGAACCTGACGCCTCACTCCCAGCTAAGTGATAGCCTTAATTAAAATAAATGTACAACAGCTCCTTATTATGGTCAGACTTGAAACATTTCATTTGCTACCGATACAGTTTTTGCCTGGAAAACAGTTACAAGTCCCACAATCCAATTTTCCAAATGGATTGCTCCATAAGCAGACAGAAAGACTGTTTAAATGATTTCTGCTGTTTCAAGGCAAGATTAATACAATGGGATTAAAACTCAGAATGCCTCGAGGACTCGGTGTATCCCTGTCAGCAGGGTGCAATTAGTTGGGGTTTTATTGGAATATTAAGGATTCTTCTGGCATGTCGCAAAGTCAAAAGAAATAAGAATTTCTTCCTTCCTCCAGTAGTATTTTGTTCAAGCACGTGGCAGTTTGTGGTTGTTTATTTACGTTTAGCAAGTGAAAATCAGGCAGTCACCTGAAAAGCAACTCTCTGTGTAGGTTTTGTAGCCTGGATCCTAATTATTTTCCATCCCTTGTGGGACCAAAGGAATTAAGTGGGCAATTGGCTTTGTGTATGTGAATTCCCAGCTCACTCCATCAGCTACAGATGACTGTTCTCACATGAGCTTTCTTTTAGGACACTGTGACCTTTCCACTTTTAAAAAATAGAGCAAGACTAGAAAGGATTTAAAGGTTAATATTAGACCAAAAAAAGTGCTTATTTCTGGTTTGCTTTTCCCATGGTGAGGATGCCCAAGCTCAGGTGCAGAGCTGCAGACAAGGATACAAACAAATGGGACTCTCCAAAAGAACAGAAGCACCACCAAAACACTGCTGGGACCCAAAATTCAGATGGAGAGAGAACGGAGCTGCTGCCCAGCCTCAGCCCCAGGCACTGGTGCCACCACGGTGCCACCACAACCAGGGCCCTGTCAGCCCCTCTGCACCAATAAACCAAAGGAACACAGCACTTTAATCCATCCCAGGAAAAAGGAAAGCCTCAGAAGGAAACACTTGAGTGAAGGAGGCAGGTGCTGTTGAGAAATTAGCTCCATTCATCATTTTCCTGTTCTGCCCTTTACGGTTTTATGATGGATTAAACCTCTCCCAAGACTGATGGGGTGAAGGGAGGCCTCCTCAGGTTTTTCAGCTGCTTTCAGCAGCATTTGAGAATCACTCCAGAGCCCCGGTAGGAGTCAACTTTAAGGAAAAAATTCTATTTCTTTTGACTTTGTGAAGTGCCAGTAGAATCCTTAGCATTCCAATAAAAACCCAACTAACTGCACCCTGCTGACAGGGTGTTCCTGACACCCTGGGGATGTGCAGGTGAGGTTGTGCTCTCATCTGCCATGCTGAACCCTGGATTCATTAGCCCAGGCTCGTGGCACACTCGTCACCTTCACAGGCCTGCCTGGGTTTGGTTTTTGGGGGTTTTTCTTGCAGGATTAACTTCTCCTGCCCCCGAGTGACAGCACCAGAATTGTCACAGCAGAGCCCCTCCACACCACCAACCCTTGCAGGGCAGCAGTGACCACCCCAGACCTCTGCACGATGGCTCGAGCACCAAAATGCCACCAATATTATAAATAAAAAGCAGGTGACAAGCAGGGAGTGTTGAAGTCTCTGCCATATTCTTTGTTGGCTGTTTTTATCAATAATTAACTATGGTTTTTATAAGAATCATTCAACTACAGCCAATACAGAGCAGCAGGGAAATGCTCTTTTCTCACTTTTTCCAGCAGCTCATATTTAATACTTTTAGAAGCTCCATCATTCACCACGTTTGAATTTCACACATTTACAAGGCTCATTTAAAAAAAAAAAACCCTCATTTTTATCCACCTGTGCTCTTTATAAATGAGCACATTTTGCCCAGAAATGCCATTTAATATTCATTAGCTCCCTCTCAGTCAGGTTTGTTAAAAAGAAATGGGTCCTGTCAGCTTGGAGAGCTGATGACTCTAAACCAGGGAACAGCTTCACTCAACATCCCTGGTTTCAGTTCCCTCTCTGCCTGAGAATGTTCTCAAAATCCAAATGGACCCCAGAAAGTCAGAAATTCTTCCACTTTCCATCAGCCAGAGCCATCCCTGGAAGGGCCCAAGGCCAGGCTGGACAGGGCTTGGAGCAACCTGGGATAGTGGAAGGTGTCCCTAAGCTAGAACTGGATGATCTTTGAGGTCCTTTGCATAGGATTGGCAAAGTTCTGATAAAAACCACACAAAATTTTTGTGTAAGTCCCCAGTGACTAATTTTGGAGTGTGATCATCACTCATTCCTGTCTAATCAGCCACTAGAACAATCCAGGAATTAAATTTACAGGAGAAGCAGCAGTTTGAAATGAAGTAACTGTTAAGTAGACACTAAGTTTGGCCTAAAAATGAAAATCCCTCCAAGCCAGTGAGGCTTCCCATGGTGCTTGAGTCTGCAGGTCCCGGCTGCTGGTGGGTTAAACACCTGCAAAATAGGTGCTGACCTATGGAATTTCATTAAAGAAGAGAAGAAATTCCAGCCTCATTTAGGTTCCTCTTGGATTTCCTATCCATTAGCCAAGGTGCTGCTCATATATTGCATTAATACAGTGGAAAAAACACAGATTTGCATCAATAACTGACAGTTATAACAATAAAAATGCAGTGTTTCACACAGAGCTGGAAGTTCTCACACATTTCTTACACGGAGGGCTCTGTGCAGCCCTCAGACAAAAAAGGAAAAAAACCTCATTACTTCTGAAACTTGCTCAGTATAAATCTGAATGAACTATTTCTGGGCCTGACTTATTAGAAATAGCCACGGGTTTTATGACCAATCAATTACAGATTCCGTGGCATGTAGACAGGATTCAGAGGCAGGATTCCCTCAGGATTTCCTCCTAAAAGTCTGTCAGAGTGAGTGCAGAGGAGCCTCAAGCTCCTGGGAATTTATGCCCATCATTCCTAATCTTCAGTTTTTGCTGACAATTATTATGAATTAAAAGGTTTCTTATTTCCACCTCCACGCCCAGGAGAATGGCACATGGAAAGTCTCAGCTGAATGTGAAATGTGCACATCATTCCAGAGCAGTGGCTGGAGGGAAAATCTTCATTCTTTCAAAGCCAGTGAATTTAGCAGAGGTTTTCACACCATGTCCATGCTGTCCCTCATGCCTAGAGCTGGCTCCTGTCTTCCCACAGAGGCAAAATCCCAGTAAAATGGGAACCTCCAAGTGCTTTCTGAATTCCCATGTTCCCTGGGATGGCTGTTACTGTAAATACGAAGAGCAGGAGCCACTGGAAAGTATTTCAGATGTGATTTTAAAGGGCTGAGGAAAGGCTAAATGCTTTAAAAATAAAGTCATTTTCCACTGGCTTAGCAAGACGTTTGCTACAAAGAACATTTACTCTGCCTCCACTGAATGAAAGCACACACAAATGGGTTTAGGACCTTAAGAGTCAAAAAAGTCTCAATTTTCAGGCCAACTAATACACAAAACTTTGGATTTTATTCTTGGTATTACATCAGGTAACAAAAGTTGGAGAGAACCTTGTGCCTTACCTTGTGGTAGCACCTGAAGTAAGCAGCTCGTTCATCTGAGAACTTCTCCAGCCTCTTTGGCCCTTTGCTTGAAGCTTTTTTGAACACCAACCAGCATCTCTGGTAAATCTAGAGACACAGAAGAATAAATTTGGCATCTTCACTGGCCTGAACATCACCAACACTCACAGAGAAGTGAAATCCTAAATCAGCTGTGGACACTCAGGAGTTGGGAGAGAGCACAAACCCAAGCTGTTGGGGAGCTACATCCTGTTTCTTTGGATCCAGCCAGCAATTCCTGTGGGAGAGGTGACACTCTGTGTATTTTGTGAATAAGGGAGCAGGAACTGAATTACTGACAACGAAAAAAGCAGATTATTGAACTGTAGAACCCAGGACCGTTCTGTCATTTTGCTCCCAGGGTCTAATTGAATTTAAATTCAAGTCATTTGGGGCAGAGTCTGTGCAGAGTGGTTTGAAAACACCTTTCCAACCGCAGCACGAAGCCACTTCATCTCTCCAGCTCCTGCCACCATTCCTTGCAATCCTCCCAGCCCTCCCTTAACTCTGGTGTGCTCTCTGCCGTGCTCCTGAGCTCAGAGCCACAGCTCCCAGCTGAGCTCAGGCTGCCTGCAGAGAAGGCAGAAATTACCAGCCTTGTCAACTGTTCACAGCCCACACTCCATCAGTAATTCCAAAGCAACACCTGGTAGCTTCGAAATAAATCAAAACTGCCACCAAAATTAGTGTGATTTCAACAGCAAAAAAAAAAAACCAAGATAATCAGACCAGCCGTCAGCAAGGCATTCACAGCACAAATTCAGTGGGGTGAGCAGGGATGGGACCCATCACAACATCTCACAGCCCCGCTGAGGCAGCTCCCAACACGAAAACAACTCCATCCTCTGAGCCCTGGTGGGTCAAAAAACTCTTATGTCCATGCAAAGTAGCTGTAAGTTCCTTCCTGAACCTAAAAAGGGTTGTTAACTGGCTGGCTGGGCTTCTTTCACCAGTTTTTAGCCGTTTCTCCCAGCTTTATCATTTTCCCCACCCCATCTCACACACGGCCCCTCACACCCCTGGCCCACGTGGCTGCAGGAGCATTTAGGTTATTGCCAGGCTGCTCCCACGCCAGGCACCAGCTGAGCTGA
This sequence comes from Edolisoma coerulescens, assembly GCA_013397115.1. Lineage (NCBI taxonomy): Eukaryota > Metazoa > Chordata > Aves > Passeriformes > Campephagidae > Edolisoma > Edolisoma coerulescens. The sequence goes on along the minus strand of VWZW01001136.1, from coordinate 815,778 downwards.
TCAGGATTTTCTTCCCATTTTCCAGCTTTTTGGCCACTCAGCCTGCTCTGTTTAATGCAAAGGTTTGAATTGAGTTGTTCAGAAATCACTGACCACAAAGCCACAATTTAAATATGCACCTGCTTCTGCTGGTAGAGACTTTGTATATTTGCCTTCAGGTGAATTGGTTTGCTGGGCCAACATCAACTCCTCACACCTGACAAGAAAAAAATCTCCAAAACCCCACCCAAAAAAGTCAAAAGTTTGAGTGTTCAGCCCTTTGGCTTTTCAAAACCCTGTGGTTTGAACTTTAGCAATTAGAAGCCCAAAGAAGAGAAGAATCCTTTAGCAATCATTTGCTGTTGTACTCATAAAGAGGCTCAAAAGAATATAAAAACCTTCCCTTGAAACCTGCTTAAAACCCTAAAAAATGGCACGGTGGAGACATCAGGAATGGGCACTGTCAGCACTGTGCTCTCAAAGTACATAAAACTCACCCAGCACCACCTTTAGGGAGCATAAACTACAGGAAACCCTAAACCTCCAGCAATAAAGCAATAAAAAAGATGTTTTTTAAAGCTCCCTTCCCATCAAACCATTCCACGATTCCATGAATAATTTGGCAGCACCTTCCTGGGAGCACTGAAAAGTTTCCAGTGCCGTGCCCGGGACTGAGAGTTCATCCCAGACCTTGTTTTGAGCTCCACCACAGAGCAAGGAGCGAGGTTTTTGGTGCCACCTCGGCCAGGGCCGAGCCTGAGCCGTGCCAATGTCTCAGGCTGGAGGCACTGACTGCACGAGCTGCTCGTGGAGCCACCGCTGTTTGCCAGCAGCCCCAAATGCTCCCAGCTCCATCAGCAATCTTGGGCTCACTCATCCCCCAAATCCACCCTTTCCCTGCTGCTCCGTGAACAGGATCAGCTGGAAGTGGGGCTGTAATTGCCTGCCCTGCCAGCACTGGGCTGAGGGATCAGAGAACCCAAGCAGCAGATCGGGCTCTGATGTGCTGGGAGAGCAGGAATAGCTGGCGTCTGCAGAACACCTGAAAGCCACCAAGTTTTCCCTCTGAGATCTTCTGAGAAAGTCCAGCTCGGGATTTAATTCAAGGATCAAAAATTAGCCTCTACTCCTTACGGCCTCTCTGGAAAATTTCAGCTTGAAGGAGCCCATGGAGCAGGCAACAACATGAAATTCCAGGGAAATATCGTGGCTGTTTGTGAAGTGGATCACCCAACCCCCAGAGAGGCGCTGCATGGCCAAGGTCACATCAAGTCAGTTCTATTTTTGGCTCCAGAGATCATCTGACAGAAATCATTACCACAACTGAAGTGACTTCAAAGGAATGATGCAATGTGAGGCTCGGGATTCCTGCCCTCGGAGCTCCCCAGGCAGGCAGGAATGCCCAGGAATGCCCATCCCTCCTTGGGGCTGCAAAGAGACTGCAGCAAATCTGAGCTCAGCTGGAACTGGACCTTAAAACCCATTCCATCCCCCCCTGCCATGGGCAGGGACACCTTTCCCTATCCCAGGGTGCTCCAAGCCCATCCAACCTGGTCTGGGACACTTCCAGGGATGGATCTGGCTGAGGAAAGTGGAAAAAATTCTTCCGATTTTCTCACCTTTGGGGTTTGAGAACATTCTCAGGCAGAGAGGGAAGCTGAAACCAGGGGCTTACATGATGACCCAAACCCTGGAGCATCCTGGAAACGAGGGTGGGAGGGAGACCTGGCAGTCCTCACCTCCTCAGCTGAGCAAAGATCACCAAGGGCTGGATTTCCAAGTGCCTAAAATGCTCTTCCTTACATACGTAACACAAATTATTCCATGCAGTAAGAACGGAACAGAATATTTCACAGGATAAGAAATGAAATATTTTAATTTAGAAGTTAAAATCTGCATTTCTTTGCCCCAGCCCTCACTATTTTTGCTCAGGAACCAATCTAAAAAGCCATCTGAAAATGGCCAAATATGTAGAAATTGGAGGGGGGAAGGTTGTTTCTCAGATCTTGAGGCAGGGGGTTAAAACCGGCTGTTTTAAGAACTAAGGTATGTGCCTTCCACCTCACTGCAGGAAAGCAGAGCTATTCTACTACCAAAACAAACAATCCCACCCTCGTTTGTTTATTTCAGAGGGGTCTGGAGGTCACAAACAGCAGCACAAATTCTCATCTGGTGAATTTCTCCTCTGAGAAGGTGCGAACCTTCAGGGGAAGCTGCCCTGGTTTATTCCTCTGTTGTGTTTTTCTGCACTTTGCCCTAAAACAAAGAATTCCAATGAGCTGCATTTACAGGGACACTGAACTTGCTGTCAAATAAACACAAACTCTGCTTTTTTTTTTTCCAAGCAGGAGCTGCAAGTTCTCTCCTGCAGCTTGGGATGCCTTCCAGAAAATCTGGGATATTGCCAGAATTTGCCTTTTGTGCCTCTGGTAACCTCTAGAAACAGATAAAACAGGAAAGGCACAGCACAATGTCCGAGAAATTCCTCTGAAATTCTTCTGAAATTTGCTTTTTCTTTCCTTTTGGAGGAAAAAAATGCTGCCACTTTACCCAAGGCTGGTAGGAAGCTCACACCCTGAAAGCTGCAGATCGAAAATCATTTGAATGTTTTGTTGGACTTTGGTAGGGCTGGAATTCCAGGTCCAAGGTCCTTCCAAAGGGAGCTCTTCACACAGGCAACCAGCCAGGGTTTGGATCTTCATTCTTCTATTTAAGAAAAAAATGCTTTAATTCGTCACTTCTGAGCCAAAAGGTGGGAAATGAGCTCTGAAAATCATTTTCAGTTCAAAGGAAATTTGTGAGGGGACAGGATCTAGAATTTTGCTGTGCTTCCAGAAAAATGAAGCCGTGCCAAGAGAGACAGATTGCAGCTCCTTTATTGCATCCCCTCCCCTCCCCAGCCGTGCCTGAGATCCCTGTCAGGAAGCTGCTGCCCATGGAAAACGAGAGCTGCTTTCCAGTAAAGAGCTCTGGGTACCAGCAGGTCTGGTTTACCTCCCATCTGAACGGGACTGTGTGACCCTAGAGAACCCCCCACAACCTCTCCGTGAGTTCACAAACAATTTAATAGGAATTATTTCCCCCATTAAATCACGGCTTGCCTCTCCATTTCCCACCCATGCCCATCCTCCCCACACTGGCAGCTTGTTCAGCCTTATTTCATCCTGAAGAGCCACAAAATCAGCACGGAACAATCACAAACAGATGGATCACTGGGAAGAATCCCATGGCTGTGAACGTCTCTAAGTGGAATCGTGTTCAGCAGGACTTAAATGATCCCTGTAGGGTGGATCAGGGGCTGTGTAAAAGCAGCAGCAGAGTTGCCCACGTGCTGTCTGCAAAGCCATCCCTGCTCTTGGCAACAGGACAATTCCCTGTCCCAGAACACCCATTCCATATGCTCTGAGCCAGCCACACTCCCTGTGATCAGCCCCAAACGACTGCATCCATCAAGGCTGCTTTGCATCCAGCTCCTTCCTTCTCCTGGGCACTAAAGAAAATAATCTTGATTTTTCCTTCCCCCCGAGAACACATTTGAGGAAGGATAAACCTCACTCCTTCCCCTCATGCAGGCTGCATCTCCACCAACAATATTTTACATGAGAGTCATCCCCAGCTGCTGATAGGGAATGAGGCTGTAATCTTGTCTCTGATTGCATTCAGAATGCACAATATTGCTCAGGATTGCAAAGGTTTTTTTCATCAAGTTACAAAACCCAGCTTTGGCACTGGCCAGGACTTGCTGCAAGGCCAGTGCACACAGAAATGCCAGGCAGATCTTCAGGAATCTGTGCACCTTTACCTCGTGCTAATGCAAGTCACAACAGATTCCTACTGCTCTGAAATATCAGGCATTTTAATCAGTCTTTCCTCTTCAAAAACTCTCCCCTCCCAACTGGAATTACATCAACCAGAAGTGGGATTTTTGTTAATGGTTCAGCCTCAAAGCCATTCCTCCAACCTCAGCTTCAAACACCCAAGAGCTGGATTTGAGCCCGCAGATCCATTCCCACTTGACAGGGTATTCAGAGGGCAGCTTTGTTCTACATCTTCGTTTATTTGGGGTTTTTTGGTCCTTCAGGATTGATTCCACCGAGAAGATTCACTGCCAAACCCCCCCCGAGCAGCTGGAAGTCTGGGACACACTGTCTGAGCCACGCAGGGAGCTGGGGAGCATCATCTGAGCACAGAGAGCAAAGGAGCTCAGCCAGGACCTCTGGACAGCCCCGGGATGGATGCTCTGCTTTGCTGTGTGCCCACGCTGTGCTCCGGGACAGGGGGCAGGGACACACAAGCAGCACCGACAGATTTTGCTCCCAGCTGGTCATTGGTCCTTGGCTCGGACAAAGGGGGAAATGCTCCCCCAAAGTGCTGCTGGCACAGGCACCCCGGGCAGATCCCAGAGGGAACGGGCTCACTGCAGGGCAGGGATGTGCCGAGACATTCCAGCCTGATGCAGCATTCGATGGCAAAACAACGTTCAAGGGGCACCTGGGAGCTTCCAAGAGCCCTTTCAGTGAATCACTGCACATGTCAATAAAGCAGCAATGTCCCCCTCAAACTGCTGAGGGATCCAGCAGCTGCAATTCTGGAGTTCAGAGGCTCCTCAGTTACAGATCCTGGCCAGGTGATGAAGCACTGCACCAGTGAAATCCCTCTGGCACACAATCTTTGGAGGGCTCTGTGGCTCAGACAGGGCAGGGGAGCCACCTGAGGCACCACTGAGGACCTCGAGGGGCAGGGACACCCAGGAGGGTGGCATCCAGAGCTGGACAGTGAGAGCTGATAAGGAAAAATGTCTTTAAGCAGGCAGGGCTGGGGTTTAGACCTCCCTTACCCCACAGGAACATCACAAGTGTTCTCTAAAGGAGTCATTCCTCTCCCTTCTCTACTCACTGCACACTGGGAGGTGCTTCTGAAAAGCAACCTAAAAGACATTAAAAGCAAGACTTGAGTCTGGTCTCCCTGCAAAACTGATCAGTTGAATGTGCTGTCATCAAAAGGAGCATTATCTGAAACATCCTTCCACTTTTTTATGGACCTACAGCCTTCAAAGGATAAATCTGCTGGCCTGTTGGGGTTTTTTATAAATCATACCCAGACAAGGTTATAATTCTGGGCTGCTTAAGGCCACCAGGGGAGAGAAGAGCCATTCCAAAAGAAGAGCCTAGAAGCATTTCCAGCAGAAACCCTCCCTTGCCAGTGACAGCTGAAAAAAAGCAGCCAGGCTGGAGCTAAGTATCAGGTTTGGCTCCTTGAACATCTGCTAAGCTTTGTACACAGGCACAGTTAATTCTGGGCACGGAACTGGATAGGAGAGAATCAGCCTGGGACTGTGACTAGGGAGAGGAAATAGTGAAGGCTTCAGTGGAGGCGAAAGCCGGGCCCTGTGCAGGCAGCTCGGGCTGACAGCAGCTGGATTCACAGCTGGATGGGCTGACAGCAGCTGGATTTGCAGCTGGATGGGCTGCCCTGCCCGGCCAGGCCACGGCACAATCCCGGGACTCAGCACCCTTCAGGATTAGGGAGCTGCAGAACAGTTTATAGTGAATCAGGGTCTGGAATTATTCCTTTGTGTCACCGAGTATCTGATTTGGTTACTGGAATTCCACAGGCTACGGGGGGCAAACGGCATTGACACAGCTCATTAACAGCTCACAGAGCTCACTAATTAGGACATCGGATGCAAGAGGCTGCTCTGGGTGACAGTCACAGCTCTGACAAGGACACTCCTGCTGAAGCCAGGGCAGCAGGATGCTCTCCCCAGCAGGCACAGCTGGGACCTGCTCCACGCTTGGACTCGCTCACAAACTCAGGTTTTCACCCCCCGAGCACACAGCCATTTGTAGGAGCTGCATTTCAGAGCTGGACTCGTAATTTTAAGATTACGCCTAAGGAGACAAAAAAAAAAGGGCAGAAGTTGCACATCAATGGAGCCTTTCTGTCAGAAAAGTGATTTTTCCAGCGCTAAGCTGCCAGCATCCAAAGCCAGACACGGGAGAAGGGCTGCAGCTCCTCCACCCCTGAGCAGCTCAGCTGGGCCTGCTGCCCACCTGCAAACCTCAGTTTGTGATGCTTGTTAGGAGCTGCTTGAGGGTGACAAACGCCCTGCAAGCCCCCCGCTCACAGACGGGATAATGGGAATAACTCCCCATTCCTGGCCCGCTGTCCTCCTCTGCCATTCCCCTGCAAGCTCCAGGAAGCAGCAGAGGTTTCTGTGCAATAAATACAACTCGTGCCACCCCTGCAGACACCTCCAGGTGTGGAGCTGAGCCCGTGGCACCGTCTCAGCACGAGGTAAATTTATCCCATTCCTTCCACCTTTCCCCTTCACTCCCGGCATCAAAGCCCTGCAGCCACAGGTCACTCCCCGGGCTGCTGGGGAGCAGCTTTAAAATCAAAGTGAAGCTGCATGAAAGAGCAAATCGTGCTCCCAGCGAGTCACTGCAGGCTGGACATCACCAAACGCGGGGCTTTGTGAGGAGTGAGGGATTTGCAGCCCAGGAAATCGGGGTAAGGAGCACCTGAGAGCTGCAGAAAATGAGGGGAGGTGTTTTCCTGAACTGCTGAACGGGCTGGGCCAGCCTTCAGAGCTGCTCCAGGGACAATTCCCAGCACTCAAATGGATTTCCCTTTCCAAACATCTCAGTGCCCGCTCAGGGAGTGGTCCTGCCCCTCTCCCCAGCACATCTGGAGTGGTCCTGCCCCTCTGCTCAGTCCCCAGAGGTACACGAGGGACAGAGAGCTCCTGTTTATTTGGAGTTTTTTTTTCCTTTGAGTTGGAGGGATGGACTAATATTGACTTAAAGAAACAGTGAATAAAATGAGGATTCCAGAGCCCCTATTTCCCTGGCAGAATTCCCTTTTCCACCAGATCCTGCAGTCCTCCTGCACTTTTCCAGGCTGATCTGCATAGTTCAAATGGACAAACCCAGCCTGTATGAATTTCTCATGTCCCAGCTGTGTAGCACTAATTAAAGACAGAGTTCAGGAGTTCATTCACATTTAGGAAGATCCAACCTCGAGAAAGCTGCATTAAAGATGTCTACTAAAGCTTAGCAGAACAGTTTTAATTTGCACTCCTCCATTTAACAGGGAAGAGCCACTTGTATTTTACCCCAGCACCGTGCCAGGAGTCTGCCACTCCATGGGATGAGTTCATTGAGGACATCAGCAAACATTCCCCCTCACCTTCCTGGAGACATTCACAGGAAATTTCTCTTTGCCAAAGGCAGAGCATTCATTGATAATTCCCCAGACAAACACTACTTGGCAAGTCAAGGGACAATTTAACCTCCTACACTGACATTCCTGGGGAGAAACACCGCTCATTTTACCCTATCGATCTTCTGAATTGAAACAAGTGACATTATTATCAGTAAAACAAAAAAAAGAAACACCACCAATATTCATTTCAACAGCTTGAACTCTCACTGGTATTTCTGACAGCACTTGATGAAGTCAGACAAGAAGATAATGGAACAGTCCATCATCTTCCACAGCATTCCTAAAGCTACACAAACACCAAATTAAGACGTCAGTCTCAAATTAAGATGTCAGCCTCAGGAGCAGCCCTTGCATCTGTTACTTTCTTTCAAGTGTTTCCACAGCCACTGCAAAATGTTATTTATCCCTGATCTCACCCCGGGGCAATGCCCGTGCACAGCAGCAGGAGAATTTCCTTCACTCTGGGAAAGGAATTGATGATGAAAAGGCACCAAAATCACCAAAGAGTAAATTTCACCTGTTTATAACTGGGTTTCCTTTCTCTTTCATCCCTGACACACCCTTGCAGGGCTGGTGCTGTCACCTCCAGAAATCACTGATTTTTCTACCAAAGGAAGAACAAATAGGGAAAAGGAGAGGGAGGATCCACAACCAGCAGGTCAGGGAAGTGTTTGGGATAAAGGGAAAAGGGCGATCTGGTCAAATTTGCATTAAACTTGTTACAATAAAACATCCTTGGAACAAGATAGCAAATGGGTAAGAGCCACTTGTTCACTCGTTAATTCAGTTCAGGAAAAAATTTGGAATTGATTGTTTTACTTCACAACCTGAGCCTATCTCCCAGAGAAGGACACAGAAGGTAATTTATCAGGAAACAGGCTGGAGAGCACAAAAAAAGCCATTCCTCCTCCTAAAATGGGCCAGCATCAAACTAGGAATTTCATGATCTGTATAATCTTTCGGGGAGAAAAACAGGAATAGTTCTGAGGTTTGTCCTTTTGGGACTTGGGTGGGGTTCTTTGGGAGCAAATTAAGACCCTTATTTCTCCACGCCGTTCCCACAAGTCAAAAATTTAAAGAAACAGAATGTAATTCCCCCATGGGAGCTGCAAAGCTTCCTTTTACCTCATCCAGAGCACCCCGATCCCCCAGCACAGGGGTGACACGAGGTGACAGCACCCAAATGACAAACCTTTCTCCAACCCCAATCCCAGAGCTGACCCCATAAAGACACGGACCTGGACTCTCACCCCATGAACTCTGAGCTACAGGGGACCCAAAGGGGTCTTGCTTCAGCCCCAGTACCCAGCTGGAGCTGCACGAGGCTTGCCTGGCCTTTACTGGGATCCCTCCCCTTACCAGCTCAAGGAGAAAGCTCCAACTTCCCAAGGAATGTTCTGGATCCCATCCCCGCTGCCACTGACAACTTCCGAGCAGGAAGAAATCTTAATATCTGTGAATACATTCTAACACCTTATCTAGCAGCTTGCTGAAACTCTGAATTTCCAGGGGGCTCAACATCTTGCAGGTTGAAGTCAGTGCCTGAGAAATCTGTTCGGTTTTTCCCCATCTCCAACTTCCACACTGAAAGGAGCTGCATAGGTGAGCAGAGTTTTATTAATAAAGCTGCTTCAAATGTAGATGCAGGCAACTTTTCCCTCTCCTTCCCCCTTCCCCCAGCCTTACATCATCCTTCTTCCCAGTTTTCACAGCTCGTGCTCTAAAATCCCCATATTAACTCTCTGGCACACGGATTCAGGCACCGAACCTCTTCCACCATATGGTTCCAGTCCTGCAGATTGTCTCTCCCCCACTCTACCTCTCCTCCCACAGGGTTTCACACAAACGGAGCGATGCAGAACTTGTCAAAGTACATGTCACTGGCACTGTTCAACACCGAGCTCCTCAATGAAGCTGCCACAGGGCTCAGTTTAATTAAAACCAAGCACAGCCAACCCTGAGAGCGTGAATTGGTCTCCGCAGCTTTCCGCAATCAAACGTTTCTGCTGAAGTGGACAAGTCCTGAGCTTCATGCAAAAGTTTCTCCCAATTTCTAAGCACGAGCCAGAAGTTTTCCCATCTAAAACAGGGGTGTGCAGTCAGCACTGATGCTCTGCTTCCTGAGGAACAACCTACAGGACAAAACTGCTGGATTTTCCCAGCGCACGTGGCCATTGTCCAACAGGGAACTCCTCACCCAACACTCAAACAAACACAGGAAAGCTTCCCATCCTCCTCATTTCAGGTGGAAGTTTAATGTTGTCAGTAAATCACTAACCAAAATGAGAAGCGGGCAGTCCAGAAACCTAACAATCATTTTTTAAATGAATTTTTTAATCAATTCAGAAATATTTGAGCACTGCTCCCACCACTTCAGCATTTCCTAGGAATGAACAATTGGCTGCAGAGCTGTGGCAGTCCCAGCTCTCTCCTCTGTCACCAGCTGAAGACTGAATTACTACAAATCCCTGCCAGGCGCTGCCCAGGAGTGCCCCAATGCTGTGCTGGAGGACACCTCTGACACCACATTCCTTCCCCCTGATGTGATTAAGAGGCTTTGGGCTGGTCAGGCCCATCCAGCACAGAAACCTGACCCACACAGATCCAATTTCTGTCCTCAACGAGGGTCACACTAAAGAGGGAACAATTCCACTGTTGTAGTCCTAGCAGTCACATCTTCCACAAGAGGCACAGTTCCTGTTAATTTTGCCTTCCCAAACCTCACTGTGAGCGGGATTTCAGTGAACCTGGCTAAGCTGGCTCGGGTTGGTGTTAAACTCTGTCCAGAACACAAAGGGATGCTCCCCTTGAGTGCCCAGGGCAATCCTGAGCAGGACAGGCTCCATCCCTGTCCCACACACCCAGCAGAGCCAGAAAAGGGCCCTGCAAAAGCAGCAGCTGGAAGGAAAAGGGTCTGGGCTGAGCTCACCTTCAGCCCTTCAAACAGCCCCGCTGCCGGGTGGAGGGGCACAAGCTTCTCCATCCTCACCAAAGGTGGTCAGAGCCATAAATGAAGACTCCCCCGTGCCAGTCTGACCCCATCAGAGGACTGACTTCTCCCCAGGCAGGGCTGCAGGGGTGTTCAGAGGCTGGACAAGCCCTGACTGAACCCCTGGAGGAGGAGGGCTGATCCCCTGTCCTCAGGAACCTCCCAGGGACAAACACCAGAACTGCACCAAAACCCCGCTAACCTCACCTTGGCTGCTCAGATCCTTCTGGAGCCAGCCCAAATTTCCACGGAGGGCCCTCTCTACGAGCCAGCTGAGGCTGATCATTCCCTGCATAACGGAGGGGGCTGCAGAGAGCCCCCAGGGCAGGCTGGGGATTTAATGAGAAATGTTCTTAAACAGATCTGGAGCCTCTCAAGGTGGAAGGGACCTCCTGAGACAAAAACCTGGCAGCAGCACTTCCTTCCCAGACAGATTCCCAGGTTAAAAAAAATTCCACTTTGCCCCTCTGTTCCCCTCCACGAGCTTTATTCCCTGACAGACAGATAAAGGAGTCTCTGCGTTTTTAGGAACAGACACTGGGCTGTTTGTACAGCTCCATAAAAGCCAGGGGATCCTCCCAAAGGAGGGTTTTTAACAGCCTGCAATGCCCTGACAGCAGTGCAGGCTCGTGGGGCGGCCTCCCAGAACTGCACCCGCAGGAAACACCTTCATAAAATCGCAGCAGCCACAAAATAAATCAGCCTGCCTGCTCGTAATGTCCAGCTCTGGGAGTTCCACACGCCAGCCAGGGCTCAGATTATTGTCCTGGGCTGTAAACATCCCGTGTGTCCAGTTAGTGGTGGGATTTGTTCTACAGAGATCGATTCTTTGTAAGGCTTTTCTAACAAACAACAAATTGCCAGGACTGTTTGTTTTAAGTATTTCTTCGCTGCAACAGCAGTGATCTGTGTATATTGATTCAGCAGCATCTGCTGTCCTCTACTTTTCTTATTTTAATAACCCTCTTTTTTACAAAGGGAAAAATTTTGTCCTCTTCAAAAATACAGGCGCACCTGAATTTTAATATTCAAGTTATCTTCAGCATTTCCCATCCTGCTTTTAAAACCTGTAAGGCTTGGGAAGGCTGCTGCTCCATCTGTGAGAGCCAAAGTTATTTTACAGCCCCAAGTCTTGCATCTCCACCATGAAATGCAGAGAAGACAGCCTGAATTAACATGTTGAAAACAGCCAGGGAGCAGAAAGAGCTTCAATTTGAAAGCTGGCTGAAGCAGAAAGCAGCACAACTGCTGCATTTTCTTTGTTTCTAATGAAATAAATAAGTGTGTGAACAACCGTACTTTTAATTTTTTATCCACAATACATTCCTTACTTCAACCCGGATTTATACTGGATCATGGCACAGACTCTTACACTAGAAGTCTTCCAGAAAAAAGACATTTTAAGAGTTATTGCCATGACAGATGCAGCTTTGAGGAGTTTGTGGCACGAGGGAAGAGCACACCCAAGCTCAAACTGCTGTAGATGGCCCCACAACAACTTTTAAGCCACAAAAGTTCAAAATTTGCTGTCCATCCTTGCTGCTGGATTTCTCCTGGAAGATTGTTCAGTAACGGAGTGCACAGAGAGAGCTTTGAGCCACCTCGTGCCACGCCACAGCATGCAGAACAAAGCTCACGTGAGTTTAAAAGCGATGCTTCTGGAAAATGAGAACACAGTGGAAACACTCGCGCAGCAGCCAGGTGTGACCAGAGCAGACAAGGCCTGGGACAAAGCACAGCCACCTTTTCTCCCCAGGTGTCTCAGGAAGGTGTTCTACCCCCCCTGGAAAGCAGCAGCGTGGAATGGAAGCCAGCACAGCCAAACCCTCTGCTGGGAGGAGGAGAACACCTCTTTTCCAAGCAAGCCAGCGAGAACGTTTCTGGAGGCTGATGTTTTCCAGTCAATCCAATTTCCAGGCAGAGCCTCCCACCCCTCCACCAGGCCTCGGGTGCCTTTTCCCTCGTACAGCTCTTGAGGCTCACCAGTGCTACAAACCCCTCTGTTTCAAAGATCTGCTCCTGTTTTGATTTCCAGTTGGTATTTGAGCACTCAGTTGAGCCAGCCCAACCTAAAGCAAGAGCCCAGGTGTGTTCACATCCACCCACCCTAAAAATGGAAAGACAGGAACAGGCTTTTCCATGAGGGAAACATCTCCGTGCTGCACTCCCCCTCGGAAAGGACACACCTGTACCACAGAACAAGGCGTGATCTGAAAATCCCAAGCACAAAAAAGCCTTTTCACATAGAGAGAGGCCACAAAGCAACAGCCCTGCTTCGTGTACAGAAATAAAGCCCTTAATCAGCTGAGGGGTTCCTGCAGGAGCACCGGGTGTCCTCCTTCCCAAAGCCCAGGGGCTGTGCTCGCCACTGGACTCTGAGAGAATCCCTCCTCCCAGAGCAAAGCTGATTTTTTCCTGGTTTAAAGAACTCTGGCAGGTTGTGCTTGTGCCCTGTCAGCAGTTTTCGAGCACACAGCCTCGTGTGTCACTGCTAATGACACAACAGATGGACACCATTGGCTGAGGGGATTATTCTTCTCCCTATAAGGATGGGAAGGATCGGGAAGAGTGAGCTTTCTCCTGAATATATTTGGCTCTGCAGAAGACACATGTGATACAAATGTTGCTATGGAAACTATTCTATTAAATAATATTCAATTAAACTTCCACGTTTCAAGTGCGCAGAAAGAGTTCAGGTGCAAAACCAATTAGCCTAAATTCAATTTTGGAATGACAAAGTAGGGCCTTCCAGAATTGCCACGTTCCTTTTAAAACAGGTTTGGGTTTGAGCAAGCTGCTTCTCTGCACCCCTTTCATTCCAAACGTAGCACCTGCATCCCAGTTACTCAGGAAAGTCATTTCTTGAGGTAATTTGTGGCTCCAAGCTCTGCTCCCAGTTCCCTTGGAGATGGAATTACCACGGCGTTAAAGCCAGGAGCTGCATTCAGCCCGGAGAGACAATGCTCAGGTTACAGCTGTGCCACCAGAACATGGGAATGTATTTCAGTGACTCCCACTCACATCCTGCCACACAGGGAGCACTGAGATCCCTCTCAGCTAAACAGGAATCCTACACGGGGCTGGAGCAGGCTCGTCCTTCCTGATGTTTTCACAGCACAGGAAAGTTGTCTGAAAGTTACTATATTTTATAATCTAAAGTATTTTTTCCCTTCCCGCCTGCAGCTCCTGGGTGTCCCACAGCCCTCCCCAGCACAGCCACCAGAAAACAACCTGTTGGCATGAATCCTTCCCCCTCTGAAGGAGCCAAGCTCACACAGCCACCGAGTGAGACTCACTTCAAGCTCTTGCTCAAGGCAGGAGCTCAGCAGCTCCAGCTCCAGGGGTCTCATCACACCAAGGAGCAGGGACACGCTCCAGTCCTGCCTTTAACCAACTCAGACTGCTCATAATTACCCATTTCTGCTGTCCTTCAGGGCACAGCTTACAGAAAATGCTACAGGAAGAAGCAGCAGTCACATCTGCTCTCGAGTCGTGGGCCAACATTCCAAGCCGGAAACTACCAGGAGAGAAAAGCTTTGCTGCTGGTCAGGCTGGTTATTCCCAACAAATGGAGCAGGGCTTGCCCAGGTCACTTCTCCAGCACTGGATCCAAAGCAGTGGCAGCCAGACCCCAGCACCTCCCAAGCTCCCTCCAGAGCTCGGGAATGCTGTCAGGATGGAAAAATCAGAGCTGAGGGCAGCTCAGGGCTCATCCTCAGCCATGGCACCTCTCTGGGGCTTGGACTCCTTCACAAAAGCATTTCTCGTCACCCCTTCTGTACTTTCCAGCCACTGACAATGACACAAACCTTTGGAATTGGAACAAAAAAACCCCAAACTTTCAAAGGAAACATTTCACATTTGTTCCATTTCCACGGACTCGGTGTCGTTCTCCATTTCTCTATTTTTGCATTCAGCTGTCACGGGCACATCTCCTAAGAGGGCATCCAACATTTCCTCACCACCAGCACCCTCAGAGAGGTCTGGAAAGCCTTAATAAAGGAAAGGCACCAGCACTGACAGCATTTACAACTGTTTTGGAGTTAGATAAACCTTATTCACATGTTCATTGAGCTTCACTGTCACAGTATGGAAAAATGTATCATAGTTCAATCTTACTCATCCTTCATGCTGGAGCAAACAGAACATTGATATAGATTCAGTAATGGAACTGAATCATGACACACCAGTCGTGCCAAATTTACTACAGCTCCTCTCCGAATGACATTACCTTAGTCTGTCACAGAATCACACGGTTTTACAGAATGAACTGTGTCTGCGAGTGCAGGGATGAGAAATCCAGCCTGATGGAAGACTTAAATGCTCTCCTGTTTCCAAAGCAGCCAGGGAGATGCAAGTTACCAAAACTGTGGAGAAGTCATTGCCCATGGATACAGCAAGAGATGGGAACTGTAATTGCAGTGAGGCAGCAAAAGCTTTCAGAGGATCACGGACACCCCCCCAAAACGAACAAATGCTGAAATGCCAACCCACCCGTTTTTAATAAACACAAGAAATTAATTCCTTTCCGGTCCTGAGAGGCAGACACACAAATGATAAGGTTTTATATACACAAAGCCTCCCTCCAGGCACATCCCCCTGAGCCAGGCTCACCAAGGGACACGGAGCTCTCCAGTCCCATCCCCGAGGGCTCAGGGGAGCAGCGGCCCCTGGACCGGGGGAACAGCCCAGGAATTTCAGAGCTCATTCCAGCCCAGGTACTGCGGGAACTGCCCTGCCACTCCCGGCACATCCAGCACCTACAGCCGGACCCGGGAACAGCAAAACAACCTGAAAACAACTTTAAAATTAAACCAGCAGCTAAAGGGGGCTTCGCGAATTTTCATTCTGCGCAACTCCAAGCGACGCCAAAAGCCCTGAAGACACCGCAAAGCTTCACCTGTCCCACGCAAGACCTCAAACCCCAACTGGCGGCAGGAACCGCAGCACCGGAGCGGCTCCAGAGCGCTCTGAGCGCTCCGCTCAGCCCTGCCCGGAGCTGCCCGGACCCCCGGCCCCGGGGCACGGCCACCGCCGGCCCCGCGACCCTCCCGGAGCCGCGCTCGGAGCTGCAGGCAGCGCAGCATCCCCGGCTGCCAGCGGGAGCGAGAGGAGGAAATAAACGGAAATAAACAATACCTACACAGCTAGACGTAATACATACTCAGGTGCCTTCATTCCTCTCTCCCCATCTTTTTGTTTCCTGGCTCCCCTGCGGATGCACCCACCGAGCTTTGCAAGAAGAGACAAAGGAGTAGCGGGGGGGGGGAAATAAATAAATAAAAAAGCAAAATGCCCAGCCGCGAGGCACTCACCCCCAGCCGGCGGCTCCGGATGCGCACGTAGCCCTGCTTCACGATGTCGTTGAAATTGGAGGCCATCCTTGCCCGGGACAGGCGGCGGCGACGCCGCTCAGCCCGTCCGCATGGCCGAGCAGCGCCGGAGCCGCGCCCCGGCGGCGACAGCACCGCCCCGGGAGGGACAGCACCGCCCTGAGAGGGACAGCACCGCCCCG